>VWZT01004610.1:33361-73743 GCA_013397055.1 Pachycephala philippinensis
TTTTTTTTTTTTTTATTTTTTTTTTTTTTTTTTTTTTTTTTTTTTTTTTTTTATTTTTTTTTTTTTTTTTTTTTTTTTTTTTTTTTTTTTTTCCAGTAGGGTTTGGGCAAGTGCCTATAGGTTTTGCAGCACTTTGGGACTCTTGCCAAAATCTGATTCCAGCTGAGTTGAGCTGTGCCCTGTATCACCCTTTGGTACTGCAGGGCCCTTCCCAGGCCATGGATTTCCAGGTGGGCCTCCTACTACTCAATTTTACCCTGGGGTTGCAAAAACATTTTAAAGATTTTAAATTATAGTGACAGGAAAAGGGGGAATGGCTTCCCACTGACAGGGAACAGGATTAGATGGGATATTGGGAAGGAATTGTTGGCTGTGAGGGTGGGGAGGCCCTGGCACAGGGTGCCCAGAGCAGCTGGGGCTGCCCCTGGATCCCTGGCAGTGCCCAAGGCCAGGCTGGACATTGGGGCTTGGAGCAGCCTGGGACAGTGGAAGGTGTCCCTGCCCTTGGCAGGGGTGAGACTGGATGCCTTTAAGGTTCCTTCCAACCCAAACCATTCCAGGATTTTATCACAAATAACAAGAATAGATAAAGAGCATTTCAGAAGAGCTGACTGGATGCTGCTTAGGGGTGAGAAAATAAATTGATCTTTCAGTACATTGGCCAAACAAAGCAAATCAGCTCAAAATCCCTCTGAAGCGAACTAAGTTATCAAAGATTTCAAATTAATGTCTTCCATGATGGGGGAAAAAAAAATCAACCCCCTCAAAAAGGCATTATTTTCTGCACAAAATAAGGCCTTCAGCTTGAACAAAATGCTGATTTCTGGACTTGTGAAAGAAAAACAAAAAGGAAAACTAGGGCATTAAAACCTGCAATAAGAAATATCCCCCTTTTTGAACCATTTCAGGGCTGCAAGGACTCTTTGGGATGTGGGTAAATTTAGTTCTTTTTCTGCGTGAGCAGCTGACTCCCCTCTCCCAACCTTCAGGCAATTTTAGGAATCTTTTTCCCAAATAAATGTATTTTCCCCAAATAAATGTACCAGTAGAGACAGTTCTCAAGCCACTGATGATTCCAGAAAGACTAAGGCCACATTTTTCAATGAATTTACTATTTTCCAATACATATACATGGCTCTGCCCCCATCTAGCACAGAATCTTCTGAATATCACTCAGCCAGTGTGTTAAATGTCTGTTTTTAAGTTGCTTTCCCACGCTCTGAACACTGAAAACAAGTAAGTCCAAGCATATGTGGAGATCATAGTTTGGATGTCAGAAGCCTTCGATTGACACCTTCACCCGCCTTGGAGGACCTTTGTCTGCCCCTTTGGAAGAGCAAAACCACACAGCCACGTCTGCAAAACAAGATATTCAGCCCCTGGCAGCCAGCAAACACAAGCCAGAGAAAGGACACAACATTTATGGGCTCCCAGAACACAGATGTAAACAGAATCTCCTCTAGCAGCAGAGAAAGCACAGGCCAGGCTGTGTGAAAAAAGATAGTTTTAGGTGTTGGCAGCTAAATTGGTCTTTAGATGTTGCTGAGGTATTTATAGAGCTTCTGGAAAGGGATTTGAAAATATGCCATAATTAAACATTTGAACTGGGATAATGTTGTGATAAACGATCATATGGAGGTCCCAAACACCTTAAATAGTCACTCTGTGCTCCTAAACCAGAATGTTATTGGCTCTGATCTTGATTTAATGTCCTCAAAAGGGGCTTTAAAAACAAATGCGGGACAGAGAAGTCAGGCATCAAGTTTTTATTTCAGAATTCAAAAGCCTAATGAGGTAAGGAAGCTACCAAGAGATCCATAAAAAGGAAGGCAAAAGGTTGAACAGTCCACAGGCTTGCATAGGAGGTGGTTGCAGATGTGCATGATATACAACACAGGGCGATTGCTAAACTTGCTATTTAAATGTTAATCAAATCCTTTCGAAATAGAAGCAGGAAAAAAAGGGATAATTCCTTTTCCTGTACTTCATCAGATGGCAGTGGGAGAGCCCATCAGCTGTGAGGAGGCTGATGGCTGTGGAGTGCTTGGCTTCTGTTCTGGTAATGAGGTTTTGATGAGGAATGCACTTTTTACCAAATAATGGTTTTCCTCTGGTTCCCAACACAGATGCAGCTGAACTGGCACGAAGGGCTGATGTACTGGTGGCAAAAGGGACCTTCCTTGGGCCTTTATGAATTCCTTTCTACCACAGACATGTGCCACCTTTCAGAACAACTGGGCGAATTCTGGACGAGCAAAAGAATCCAGAATGCAAGTGGTGATGGACAGTCAAAACTTGGAACAGTTTGGCACATCCTCACTTGGCATGGCTGCTGAAGGAACTGTAACAATTTACATCTCCTAAGAGACTTCACAGACATTCCTTCTTTATTGTACAGGTAAAAATACCCCAGCGTTTTGGCTTGGGCTGTTTTTAGAGGTGGGATGGTGGGCAGGCCTTTCGGAGTCAAATGCAGCAGTGACAAAGAATGCCGGGTGCTGAAAATGCCAGTGAATTTGTCATGGACAGCCTTTCCTCTCCTCTTGTCTGCTGGACTTTCTGACAAATTCAGGACACTGCTTTTTGAGGTGTCCATCTAGTTACAGCTTTTCCCCCTCCATTATGAAGGCTGGGGGTCAGACACATTTCCCTGTGCACCAAAGAGCCACTCAGAAAGGGCAAACAGATTGGGGAACCCAAACAATTCCAAGCAAGGTATGAAAGATCTGTCTTCCCTCAACACATGTGCCAAACAAACAGCATGACATCGTCCTCATTCACCACACAAAATCTATAGCAAGAGCAAACACCTTTTTCCTTCCTCTTGGTTCAGCTTTAACTGTGCAGAACCTAATCCTAACTTGCCACAGGAGAGATAGTCTGTGTGTATTTTCCTCTTCCTGTTCTTCTATAAATAAGCTGAGTTTTGCACCATTGTCTATTAAACCATCACTGTTTTTTTTCCTTAACTCTTTGACAGACAAACTGCACAGGATGTAGCCCTTGGTGCTGTTATTTACAGCAAGTCCCTGACTCTGCAAGCAAAGTGGTGCTGAGTCCAAATGAGGATAATAAATGTAGATCCTAAGGAGACCTGTACCTTTAGAATATGAACAATGCTGCAAGAGTATTAAATCTGAATTCTCCTGACTTCTGTGTATAGAATCAATCTTTGGTGTAGCATTACATTCATTTTTACTCTGTCATTCAGATGCACAAACCAAACATGCCAACACGCACATACAAATGTTAAGAGTATTGTAAGTTCCTCCAAGATTTTGTAAGCATGGGGAATAAAGTTAATGGAACAATTATTCTAGCATAGTATTACACACAGCAACCTCCTGAATAATTCCATATGTATGGTGTCTCAAAGCAGTGAAATCAATCAGTCAAAACCAACCGGTCCAGTGGAAATTGCAAATGTGTGTGTGGAAATAAAAAGACATGAGGGGCTTTGACCACTCCTGTGATTTTTTTAAGAGCTGCTAGACATCCTTTGTTTGGGGTGGGCTGCTCAGTTATCACCCTGGCTCTGCTTGAACAGCCAGGAGACTTTCATGTGTGAATTAACACGTCTTTGTGTGAGAAGCTGAAGTGGCATATTTTCATTTCCCCTTAATACGCCTGTGTATACATAGACATACGTGTAGGTGTGTATATATCTGTACCAAATAAATATATACATGTCAAAGTGAACTGCACTGTGAAATGCCTGCTTGCACAGAGCCGTGACGAGGTTTCAGAGCCTGGCAGGATGTTGATATGATCTCCAGCTCAGCACTGGCAGGACATGCCCGAGCTCTGCGCTCTCTCCCCCGGTACAGAGGGACAAAATGAACGATCTGCATTTCCTAATGGGATCAGTTCAAAGAGAGTTCTGTCCAGCTGAGGTCCCCGCCTCGCCTGAGTTCCCTGATGGAGGGAAAAGCTCAGATATGGTTTTCATGTAGCTGCTGCTTTGCTGTTTCTTCTGTTTTCTCTCTGTAAGGCAAAGCAGGGTGCAGGTCTGCCCTGGCACACCTGATTGTGGGTCATCTCTGATCCTCAGGGCACAAGAATCCTTCTCTCTCTCCTCTACCCTCACATCCCTCTGCATGGATGGGGCATTTATCCCTCTCCTTGATCTCTGCAAGGGACACCAGCCCACCAGGGGATGCAGCCAAACACCAGTGACCTCTCAGCACTGCATCACCCCTCACTCCTCGGCCTCGGTACTTCACCCAGTGTCTCCCTCAAAAGCAGCTTGCAGCCCCCTGACACTTCCTTTTGGCAGTCTGAGGTCTCTTTTTTGTGGAGCTGGGCTCACACCCTCAGCCTGAGCAGGAGTGTCTGAGGAGAGCTCGAATCCACATCCAAGAGGTGTCAGGCTCTTGTTTACGTGCAGGTGGGAGCACAGTTGCATCTGTGAACACAAAAGCATTCAGCCTCCAGGGAAAAGCAGGGTTCAGACTTGCTGCTGGCCCCTCTTTCCTCCTCTGAGCTCAAGGGAATCCACACAGCCCACAGAGCAGGTCTGGGTCTGGATCTTGCAGCTAACTGCATTTATAACACACTTAGGAGTCACCAAACCCCATCCTGTGACTGTGATCGTGAGCATAACAGGAACACGTTCCACTTCTCCTGGGTTATCACGGCTCTGTGTGTTGTGAAGCAGTTCCACGACAGGAAATACAATTTATGGGCTGTACCTTCATTGACTGCGAGAGTAAATCTTTATAAATATATAAAGTCCAAAGGCAGAATCTGTCCTGTGCGTAGTCTCTGGTAACATTGGGCATGTCTTGCCAGCAGCCGAGGAAGAAGCGGGGGCAGCTTGTGGGGTCAATGTAGTGGCTGTGGTGGCCAGGGAAAGGCATCCCACCTTTCCTTATGGCAAGGTCAGCTCCCATTGACAAGCAGCTGAGTGTTTGAATGCGACTGTCACATTGCCCTGACTTTGTGACAGGAGTAAGTTTGTTTTAAGGCATTTTCAAAGCAGTAACCACAGGATAATTTTAACTGACTTGTGCTTGCAGGAAAAATATAGTCACTTTTATTTAAATACAACCTGAAATTACTCAGCCCACGTTGATAGGGCATGTCAAGTGGGATGTGTAATGCCAACATGTCCTACAAGCATCATGACATACCTAAATATAGTGGAGCATCGATTTCATATGAAAATCCCTGTGCTGAGCATGAAGCAAATGACTTTTCCACACTTGATGCTTAGACGGGGAACACCATAAAATCAGCTCTTAAAGAGTCTTCTGACCTTTTTCCTGCCACACCATGGTGTCCAAAATAATATTTCACATGTAGCAGTTTCACATCTCCTTGTCTTGAAGGTGACACCTTGCACAACACAGAAACCTTTCCACGTGGAGGTTTTGGGAATGAAACCTTTGCCAGCATTAACAATTGGGCTGCCTCCAGCCAGGCCCTGGTCATCTGCTCTGGGGCCATATGAAAAAATCAGAACCCCCCACCTTCATCTAGGATTAAAAGAACCCAAACGATGAATTACAACAAACTGTTGGAATTGTCACCCTTCCTCTTCCAAGGCAAAACGTACCATTGTAAATAACAAAAAACCCCAACCCACATGGAGCAATCCTGCATGCTCCTGTCAAGTCCAGAATCAGCAAAAGGTATCATTATGCCTGTATTATACCTATCAAATCCAGGAAGAGATGAGGATTTGAAGCAGAAATCACAAACATGTTGGAGAAGTCAGCCAGAGGCACACAGAGACACGATGTACCATGGAGGGATTTTTCAGGCTTTTGTGACAGAAGATATTTGGATTCAGAAGCATTTGCCAGGGGCCATCACTTGCTGGGAAGGCTGAGACCATAACCATTCTCTTTCAGGGCAGCCTGTCGTGTGTGTGGCTGTGCAAGGCCTCAGGTTACTGAGACAAGTGTGGTTTATAACCCATATGATTGCTGAAATGATTTTTCTAGCTTATCTTTTGTGGCCGTATTATTGCTGTGAGCTCTCTTCTGCTCGGGTGGATCTTGACCTGACCAGGGGTGTTTTTAGTGTATGAGTTCCCGCCTAATAAATGAATGTTGGTTGATAAAGAAAAGACACAAGGAGATGGGGAGGAAGGATGGCTCAGCCTTTCATGTGCTGGGAAGGTTCCTGTGGAGGAGCTGTGGGTGCTCGGCCTGCAGAGCCTCTGACAAATGGGCTTTGACAAGAGCGAGTGACAAAAGCAAGAGCTGGTGCCTGAGTCTGAAGGACTCCCTCCTTTCTTCCTGCCTTGCTTTCAGGAGGGCTGTTGTTAGACAGCTGTTGGATGCAAAACAGACTGATCTATGCCATGGGCCCTGTGGGGATCTGAGGGAGAGGAGCGAGGGTCCAGCCCACCCTCTGGCTGCCTGTCCTCATCCTGCCACACGTGGGGTGCCCAGGAGTCATGTCCCACCTCAGAGGGGCCACCAGCAGAGCCACATGCACTGCATCAACAAACAGCCCCCCTTCCTGATTTTCCTGTGGGATTTGAGGGGAAATTCCCTCTAAGCATCTGTAAAACTAATTTAGACTTTTCCTCCTAGCCCCCACATAAATGCTCCTTTTTGCAGGGCTTGCAGAAAATAGACATCACTTCTGGAGGATTATCACACTAACCAAAATTAACTCCCTGTTATCCTGCTCTTCTCCGTTTGTTCGGTGCAGGGTCCAGGATCCATCTTGATCACAGCAGTACCTGGGATAAATTCCTTGCTGATCCTTGAGGAAGTCTTCCAGGCATTCCAGCTACTATATAAAAGCAACAAGTTTCTCCCTCACAGGGCTTAGCTGGGACAGGGGTGCACTGCCCATTCCTCTAAAATCCTGCTCTGTTTCCTTCCAAATGCTGAAACAAGCAATATCTTAGTTCCAGGCTCTCAAAATCTTTCCCACACCTTCTGGGATCTTCCCAAAGAACAGTGCCAGGATTCCCAAACCCTGTTGATCCTGGGTAGCATCCAAAGGTCAGCCATCCACTGCTGCTAAGGTGAGGCTAGGATTAGGTTTAGGGTTCAGAGTGAGCCCAGGGCTGTGGGAGAGGGGCTTGGGAGGGACTGCCAGAGAGGAGAGTGGGCTGTGGAGGGAGCTTGGCTGTGAAACAGATTGATCTGGGATAAATCCGTGGGATCTTGTCCAGCAGTCTGCCCTCCACCAAGGCTGCAGCTGAGACAGAAAGCCTTGTGCTGCTTTTGGGAAGGGGCCACCCCAGGAAAGCCTTGGCTGCAAGTCAAAGGCAAATAGCTCAGGTCCTCCCCTTCAGGTGCTCCTTCAGTGCAGTCCAGACCCCACATGGAGCAACTGGTGCAAACCTGGAGCAAATCTGAACCGGTTTGTGTCTATTTTTTTTTTTTGTCCATATGAGGAGAATAACAGAAAATGGTGGTTTAAGGTTATTTTTCCTGTTTAACCTCCTCCTAGTGTCCCAAAGTGTGCTGCACAAAGCCCTTATCAGGATTGCCGGGCAGGTTTGAAGATAAGCATTGTTTCTCTCAGTCACGATTTGAGAGTGAAATTGTGGGAGTTTTATTACCAAAGGCTGGCCCAGCTGCCAAGTTTTAAACAATTCTGAGATCAGCTCATTCTGCCTCCCTCCTGCTGTGTCCTGTCCCTGCTTTGAAGGGACTTTTTGGAAGGAGTTAATCAACTGCAGAGCTTCCAGGCTCTCCTGCAAGCCAGGCTCAAACATAACCTGAAGTCTAAGACTGTGAGGGTCATGAGGGGTTTTCCTTAGCTCACTTTACCCTGCTCCACTGCTCCTAAAATCCCTGCTTGCCCTGAGTGTGTCCTTACCTAAAAAAGTGTCAGTTCACATTCTGGGCTTTTGGCCTCTGATAAGGGGGTTTTTTTTGCTTTATTTTGTTTTTCCCATGGTGAAGGAAACCAGTCCCAATCCAGTAGAGCACCTGCTAACATTAAATTCATGTCTACAGCACATGTTTTTCAGGTGGAGCAAACGCGGGTTTTTCATAGCTAGTCAGTGGCTGGCCTCCATCAACTGGGAGGATGCAGCAGCCCAGTAGGATCTATTTGACAGACATGCCATGAGGTTTTAAATTGTCTTGGTCTCTTACACAAATTGAACAAACCACACAAAGCTGCTGCTTGGCTCCTGTGCTCCAGTTGTTCTGGGGCTGTGTCCTCCTGCCCTGAAGTACCTGAGGCTGAGGAAACCTGCCAACTGTCTGGGAAGTAGGAGAAGCAGGAGGAGAGTAATTCAAATGCTTTACACCTCCCGTGAATGCAATTTGCATTGTAGAAAGACTAGGTAATTTCTCACAGTGACAGTCAGATAGAAATGAGATGCTTCCCCATTTTACACATCAAGAAAAGGAAATCGAGGTTGTAAAAGCCCTGTTTTCACTCCTAGTCCCAGGGTTCCTCTCAGAGATAGGGGAGGCTGCTGGGTTTGTGTCTTTGGTAGGAAGCTCCTGGTGGGATACACATCCAGCTCCGACCCCAGGGAAGGATGACTCAGTAAAACCTCTCCTGTAGGCATTCCCCGTGTTCCCACCCTGCTCCCCTCGCCAGACTACACCAGCTCAGCAAGGAACTGCAGGGTGCTCCTTGTCATCATGGAAACGCTGTTCTTCCAGCAGAAATCAATTGGTTATTTTCCTACAAGTGCCAGAACTCAGGCTCGCCTGTGTTTCCCTCACGATCTCTAACAAAAAGTGATGCCTGACTCATGCCTGCACTGATTCACACCTGAGAACCCCCAGTGCTGGGAAGAGCCGTGCAGACAGTCAGGGAGAGATGTTTTTGGCGGTTTAGGAAGGTTTGCATTTCTCCTCACAAGCCTCTTGGCCTCTCATGGGCTGTGCTGGGGGTGAGTGTCTAACGGGGGAAACCTCAAAGCCCTTCAACCCAAAATCACAGCACTGCTGTCCCTGAGGAGCCCCTTGGATTTTCCCTGGTCAGAGTGAGTACCTGGGAGAAATGGGTGCTTTCTCCTTGTTCATGCAGCCCCAAAACATCTGAGCTTGGTCCATACAATTGCTCTGCCCTCCACAACCTCTGCTAAGCCACGCTCTGGGGCCAGGGGATCCTGTAATCTAAACAGGACGAGAATGACAAACAAGACAGGAGCATGTCCCCTCAAGAGAGAGGGATGCGTGGGTGATGGATGAGGGGAGGGGAAAGGATTGATTGCAGAGAAAGGGTTTATGGCAATCCCCAGCATAATAAAACTCAAATAGGGCAATTTCTTATTCTGAAATCCGTCAGTGACCTTTGGCAAATCAATTCATCTCTGTCTGTGCCTCTAGTAAATGGGAATAATACAGCCTTGCTGTCTGGAAAGCCCTTGGTAATTCTCAGATGAAAGATGTTTTATTGGTACCAGTATCATCCTTCATTGTCATTAGCATGATAACAGATCCATCACCTAGCAACAGAGCAGCAACTCCTGCTCTGCTTGTCCACGGGTTCTTCTTGAATTTCGGCTCTCTAGCAACCTGCTTTTCATTGCAAGATGTTTTACAACCTGTGACTGTTCTTCCCTTCATGTTCACTGCTACAGACAAGCACATCTGCCATGCCCCGAGTCCTCCTGCCCCCTTTCACTGTCCCCTTTTACCTCTCACCATCACAGCAAACAAAATTTGCTTCTCTTAGCTAAAGCACCCCAGCAGAAGTTGTGAACTTTAAAATATACATATAAACTTTATGCAGCCTTAGGAGTATAACTATTTATCAGATGTGCACAAATTACAGGGGGAAAAGTGGTAATCAGGAAACTTTATAAAATTTTGCAAAAGCCACCATCTTCCCAGGCATTCCAGGCCTCAGTTTTAAGGATAAAGTTGCACATACATAAATATCATCTGCCACTGAAGATGAGGAGTCCTGCCAAGTCCTGCAATGCCTTTAGACATGTGCCAGGAGCAGTCCTTCCACCCTCAAGTGGTGCACAGACCAACCTAAACCCCTAAGACCAGCATCAGCAACTACTTGGAGAGAGGATCAAAGGGAAAGATAAGGATAGCAAAAGCATTGTCCCGTCTCACCCGAGAAAAGCCATCCCTAATTCTTATTTTTTGTCTGTGCAAGCACGGCTGCTTTGGGAAGGCCCCTTGCCGGAAGAAATATGGGCAAGTTGTGCACAAGGATTTTTAGATATTAAGGAGCAATAAGATTCATGTCTATTAAAATACATGAATTCATGACTGCAGCCCTGGGTTTACATGACTGGTTATTAAAAAATACTGTACAGCCAGTAGCTGTTTCAGATTCTGAAGGCACAGCAGCCACTCCAAGGCATCAATTACTTTTTCTTTCAAAGATGAAAACCTCCCCACAGCCTTCTCATGTTTCCAGGTCAGTACCTGGGCGTGAGCAGGGCTGTCATCATGGTGCCGCCTGGGACACGAGGCAGAGTGTGACACTGTGACACGGGTAATTGCCAGCAGTTTGCCTTTCTTGTCCCTTGTCATCCCAGCACAAAGTACAAACCACAATGGGTTTAAGAAATTGACTTTTAAATGCCTGAAAGGATTTGAGGATGGTCAGTGTAAAATGCCTGTAAGAATTGTTTCTGAGATGTCAGCATCCCTTTGAATAGGTGAGTCTGATCCTCCCTAATTGCCGTGTAATCCCATCCTCAGCCTGGGAGGCACAGGTAAATAATCGGGTTCCCAGCCTGGCAATGACTCGGGATCTGGTGTCTTCATTCAAAGGGGATTGCAGGTAACTGAATAAAGATGACACTGTCCACACAAGCTGCTCTCTTGGCAACCACAATTCAAGCAGTAGAAAATATTCCGAGAAAAGGGCGGGCTGGGAAGAGAAGGAATTGCCTGAGCACACAGCATTAGGCTCTCCCAGCAAAGACAGAAATGTGGAAGGTATTTGTTTCCTGACATCCCTTCTTCCCTGTAATGTTTGACCATCCCTGAATCAGTCTCACAGGACGATGGCCCAGGTATCCCACAGCATGGGCCGTGAGAGGGCTCAGGTGGATGCCACATCCCTGTTTCCTAGAAGGATTGTTCAGCACAGGCATCAGGGAACACCACGAGAATTTTCATCCTCTGGCGCTGTCAGCCTGTGCCTCCTCATCGCTTATGCATTTGGATCAGGTGGGGTGGGCAGGGAAGTCTCATCTTCCATGAAATCACTTGTTTGGGTGATACGGGGAATCCTCCAACTCTGCCTCAGCCCCGTGCTCGCACCTGAACACCTTCCACAGACCGGGAGAGGCTGCAGAGCAGCTGTGGGAACGTGGGCCAGGTCTGCTCAGCCAAACGTGTCTCTCCCTGGCTTATTCCTGCTTCTGCATCCCCATTCCCCCTGCCAAGTCATGCTGTCCCATCTGCAGAGATGCAATTAATCACTATGGAGACTGCTGCAACCCCCCCCAGTCCGGGCTCAGGGACTCAGCTGAGCACTCAGCAACAGGTGCTGGGCAGCTTTTTGGAAGGAGCTTTTTTCTATGCTGCTGTGCAGTGCCTGAAGGCAGAGGGAGGTTTTTCCCTCCCTGCTAAACAGTGCGTGTGCAGGTAGAACTTCCCGAGGCAGAAAGGTCCCTATGACATGGACCAGGTCCCTGTCACTGGTGAAAGTGGTGGGAGTTGGGGGTTGTTTGTCAGAGGAGTGGCTGGATTTGGAGTTTTGAAGGGTCTCCCATCCTTCATGCTGATGAAGGGTTTTAACCTCATGGAAAATCCTGCACTGTGTGCAAAGCCTTGGCTCAGGGGGTCGATCAAAGGCAGGGAAATCAGTGGAAACCACAGGTCTGCAGGTCCTGGTGTCCATGCAGGGCTCATGTCACCTCAGGTCCCCATGTCAAGGTTCCCAGCCTGGACCAGAGGCCAGGCAGTCACAGTAGCCCAGACTATGAACCCAGCATGTCATAGGAGCAGCATGTCCTCCCCTCCCCTGGAGTGAAATGTGGGATCTCAGCCCAGGAAAAACCTGGGCTGGGGGTGGGGAAGACAGCATTTTGCTGACACTTAGAGACACAGTAAGTGTGTTACGTGCTCTAGTCCCAGCTCCAGGCCATCTGCCAGCCCAGCTCCTCGCTCAGGATGGAGCACAAGCGTCTCTCATGGCTGAACCCACGGCTACGGGCAGGACAGTTGGACATCAAGTGCCACAGACATGTCTTGGAGCTGGGACTGGCACACAGCTTGGACACAAGTCCTTTCCTGGTGCCTCAGCACAGGCAAACTGGGGGACTGCCCTCAGCTGCAGGTAGCTTAAAGCTTCCTTCTGGAGAGCAGACCTAAGTATGTCGTCTCTTCTGTGTGGAAAAGAGAGCACAGCTCTGAGAAAAAGGAAATCCGGGGCATCCATGGGGTTTGCCAGGTCAGAGAGCAACTGCCCTAAAGCACTGGCAGCTCCCTGCTGAACTCACACGGGCAGCACTGCCCCATCCCTGCCCCTCAGCACGTGCGTGGACACGGGACACGGAGGAGAAGGGGAATGACAACTGTGGCTAACAACTGCAGGGATTTATGCATCCAACACCCCGTGCATGCAGTAGCCTTGGAGGAGCTGAAGCTGAAAGGCACCCTGAGAAACAGCAGCAATGAACAACTGCACCCAGAGGCACCCCAGGACAGCCAGGCAAGCGTTTCCTACCCAGGGGCAAAGCTACCAGTGCAGCTCCATGGGAAACTCCCAGCGCAGCTGAGGGTCCACATCCCTACCCAGTCACCAGGAAAGGATGGAGGGGTCACAGCCAGCTGCATCCGTGGATGAAATATTGAAATGAAACGCTGTAAGAGGGGCCCCTGGGGTGTGGTGATACATTGTCCTTGTAAGGCACAGGACAATCTGCTCTGTTCCGGGGCTCTGCTTCGCCCCAGTGCCACTTCTGCAGAGGTACAGTAAAGGCAGCTGACACAGACAGAGCCTGCATCATTGCCCCCTTCCCTTTCCCAGTAATTTCTTGCTAGAACAGACACCCTGAAACACCTGTCCACAGTGCAGTTTTGGCTATGAGCTGTACTGAACACCTCCCAAAGGAAATGCTGCAGGGCCCACCCTCTCCTGCTTGCAGAGAGGCATCCAAGCCCTTAGGGACAACACCTGTGCACCCGTGATTTAAAGCCTCTGCCTGGGCCAGACCTGAGCCATGCTCCTGACAGCCCTGCCTGGCAGGGAGCCTCCCTGTCAGCTCCCTGTCTATCCTTCAGATGTTGCACCAGCTCCTGAAACTGCAGTGGAGCTGCTCCAGCCAAAGTGAACGCTGCACAGCAAGTCCTGCTAGGAATGCTGGTTCAGCAGAGAAACCCCAAACACAGCTGCTGCAAGGGGTAAGGCGTGCTTTCAAAAGCATCGTTCCAGTTATTCAGGAAGGCGAAAGGTTAGCACAGAACTAGTTTCAGTTTGGGGAAAAGCACCAGATGCATTCCCATTTTACTTAAATCTGTGTTCTCAAACACTTTGTTTTCCCCAGCCTTATATTCTGAAGCACTTCCCTGCATGAGCATCCAGGTCTTTTCACCCAGGACTTTGCACATCCAGCCCAGCTGCAGCATCACTTCCAGCAGAGTTTTGAGACTCCAGAAATTTCAACAGCAGATTCAAACCTCTCAGATTCGCTTGGGAGCGTTTCAGGCCAGGAGAGTCGGTGACCTGAGACAGTTTTGTCACTGCGTGCTGACAGAGCGAGGCCCCGTCCCTGGCAACTGCAGTGACACTTCTGCACAAGCCTGTTGTGCCGTCCTTCTGCCACACAGGAGAAACTGAGAGAATCTCCTGTCTCTGAGGCCAGGAATGTGAAATGTTGGGTAGGTTTTGCTGTCAAGGTTGAGGCAGACCCAATCCCAAAGCCAGAACGTGTAGATCAGTTCTTTCACAACTAAAATTTCCTTTCATGTTTAAACCGAGAAAGAGGCCTTGGATTTTTGTTCATGAGCTGTCAGAAAAGGTCCTGCCTGGGAGCACCTGCCACGGATCGCATTCCAGCATCCCTCAGATTCCTGAAAAAGGTCAGAGCCCTCCTGGCTGCTTTGTACCAAAGCAAGTCTCTGAAATCAGACATTTTCCAGATTTTATGAGGATTGGTGACCAGGTAGGGGAAACTCCAATCAGCTCAGTGGGATGTACAGGAAACATGGATCCAAGTCCACACACGGGCAAATTGTCTGGGAGCAGGCAGAGATGGGAGAGAAAAACCTCATTTCATCTAACAGCCATCTGGAAATAAAGCCTCTGGTGACCTCGCTTTGTTTTGGATTCTGTCCTTTCTGCTTGTAAGAGAAACAAGGAACGGGGTTTTTTTCCCTTGTATAGGTAGAAGAGTGCTCTTCATACCAACATTAATAAACATCATATTTCTTTTAATTTTAGAACAAGCTTAGCACCTCACCCTTACTCAATAAACATCTTTTTTCTTCTTTCTTTGGCTCTGAGTGCCCTGGCATCAATCAGCAGGCAGACAGCAGAGATGCTCCTGCAAACTCCAAACCCCACTCTAGGCTCTGTCCTTATGCCCTTTGTTCTTCTGATTGCCTGTGCCTCAGTAACAGAAAGCATCCTATTACAGGCTTCCTTTGAGATCAAACACTGAAGAGCTCTGCAATGCTCCAAGGAAGCCATGTGGCGGGAGGATAAACGAGAGAAAATTGATCATTTATGGCCACAGAATTGAAAAAGCAGGGAAGAGACAGGCAAAATCCAAACTCCTGCACATAGCAGTAGTGCCCCTGAAATTTCTGCTCACTTCTGGATAAGCACGGCCCACATGAGCTTGGGGTGCTACAAGCAGTGAAGTTCTTTAGTATTTAGCAGCCCATTTACAGGAGAAGTACAAAGACCAACACCTTCAGCAACAGCTGCTGATTCCTGCTCTTTCTCGCTGAATAAATCCAACACCTGTTTCTCCAGGCAGAAGAGCCTGAACAAAACCACTTTTACCACTCTGGATCCTGAACTGCTGCCCAGTGATCAGTCAGCTTGCAAAATCCTCCTGTATGTGTTTCACAGCTGTTCCATTCACTCCACTGCGTCCTGCATGTGATCAGCAGCTCAGAAAGGCCCCACAGAGGTGTTTCCATCTTGCACCAAAGCTCAAAACTGCTTTATTGACACCCAGCCTGAAGTGTAAGGTGTATTTTCAGCTCTGTCAAACAGATTCATGACAGGTTTGGTGCCAAGCCTATGCCAAACACCACAAAAAGATCTCAACCTTCCACTAGACCAGGTTGCTCCAAGCCCCATCCAACCTTGTCTTGAAGTTTTTGTACTGAGATTTTCTTTGCTTCTTCTTTGACCTGGCAAACAAAGTGAGCAGTCTGTGGCAATCTTGTTCAAAAAGTACATACATTTAATAATGATACCAAATACAGCTTTTTGTCCCTGGAATTTCCACTATGGTATTTCAGTAGGTCCCTTCTGTGGTCACTGCAGTTGGACTGTACATAGCTACTGACTACGCTGAATACATGGTTATGTTTTAGCAGTGTAGTACTCATATATTCTCTATAAATATAATAAAAGATTTAACATTTGTTTTCATTCTGATTCTTACACATATTTCCTGTGTTTTCACAAAAAAAACCCCAAACCACAAAAAAAACCAACCAACCAAAAAAACAAAAACAAAACCAACCAACCAAACAAAAAAACCCCAAACAAACCAGAAAAAAACCCCATGTCTCCTTCCTGCCTTTTATTGGGTTCCAAATAAACCTGAGTTTGTAATTCAAGTCAGCATCTGCCATCTGTTTGGGTATGTGAATCTGATGCACACAAAGTGGGGGGTTTCAGTGGTCCCTAACTTCAGTGGTCCCTGATTTCAGTGGTCCCTGACTTCAGTGGTCCCTGACTTCAGTGGTCCCTGATCTCAGTGGTCCCGGCCCACTGGCTTGGCAGCACAAACGTGTTCTTAGCATGAAGAGAATGAAAATGCTCTGATGGTTTTTTTATAAATGAAGGAGCTAAAATGGCCCCCTGGGATGCACAGGTGCTCTCTACAAACAGAATGCAACACTTCTTGATCTGAAAGTGGGTAAAATTATTCCAGGGCTGTCTTTCTCATCATATTGGGGTTTTCACGTGTAGCACAGCTCCCTCAGAGGTGGGAGTCCTCACTCCACTGAAGGGTCCAAGATGCACACGGGCTCTCCAGTACCAAAGTGGTGCCAAACTCCAGTGTTGAGGGGAAGGTCCCACCCGCAGGGTGCTCTGGGCATCACTCTGCTCGTTTTGCCAGCACTGAGCAGTCCAGTTATCTGTCAGTATTTGGATTAATGTCCATTTTTCCTGCAGATTTTGGTGTCAGGCCCATGTTATGCTGCAAACCAGGAATACAGGCTCAGCTATGGGCTCTGCTGGGACCTTCTCCCCCACCTCTGCTGCCCCTCCTGCCCCAGGCTCTGAATATCCTGCACATGGAACTGGACGGAAAACTTCTCAGACAGGGGTAACCCTCAGCATTTGCAGACACCAATGTGGCAACAAAATTGTAAAAGTATGGATGAAAATAGGGCCTGGATTCCTACCAGTGGCAAAATCCCATCTTCCAACAGCAAGAAAACAACACCTCTGCTTCCTGGGTTTTGAAATTACATTCAGTGGTGGGAGCAGTGTGGGCCAGGGCTGCCCATGGGGGAACCAGACTGGAACAAGCTTTGCTGAGATGCTCTGAACGCACAAACACATACACAGGGGCGGTACAGATGAGAGAAAAGAGCAGTCTTTGTCTTTGGCTAAACCTTCTAATTTATAGGAAATGGTTTGAAGACACAAACAGAACCAAAAAAATGTTGCCAACCTCTCAGATGTATCATTTACTTAGAAAAACAAGACTGGTATACAGACCGTGGTGTCTTTTAAGAAAGGTGATCTTCACTGCTCATAACAATACCCAATTTTTGGTAACCACTACATTACCAATCTTGGCGTATAAAACAGACTTGGTACAGGTTCTTGTGTCCTTTATTAGTCTTTTTAATTCACTGCAGTCTCAGAGAAGCCTTCAGGCGTGTCCAGTGCTGCCTTGATGTAACAGGGGCTAACGCAGGTGTTGGCTGATTGTTTAAACACAGCCTGTTGGAATCTGGGTTTCTGTTTGAAGCACCTGCTTGCAGACCCCTCATATGAAAGGAACTGGCCTTTAATGCAGTGAATTTCCACATGATGACACTTGGTTTTAAATAATCATGTTTCTTGTGACATGATTAAATCATAGTTTTCTTTATGAAAAAAATGATTGTGTTATTACCTACTTTATGTAATTAACAGTAAAATCTGCTTTGAATTCCAATATTCCCACATTTTCTGATTTAGACCACTCGTGTCTTTTATTCAAGCTTCTACCACCTTCATCTTCTTGGCAGGGCTTGTCAGCAAGCTCACTTTGGACAGAGTATCTGGGGTTTTTCCCCTTGCCTGCCCCAGGAACAAAGCGTGCAGCAGGACCACATGCTGTGTGGCACAGGCAGGTGGAGCAGGGACAGTCTTACCATAGATCCTGGCCCAGCATCCGTGGCACCACTGATTTCCTGGAGGAACCAAACCCTCGGTGCTCACGGTCCTTCCAACCAACCTCGCTGCAACATCAGGTGAGAGCAGTGAAAATACAGATCCACGCAGCTCTTTCAGGATGTTATACTGTACAGTCAGATGCCAAATGTGAATATTTCTTAACAGCACAAGCAGAGCCCTTTCTTTCAACTTTAATATGTAGGACAATGCCTTCCTTGCAAGCAAACCTCCGATTTCCTACGCTTCACCACTGCGGGGTATCGCACAGTGACAGCAACATGCCTGTAGCTTTCCCTTCTTGCTTAAAGGAGAAAAAGGTTAGATCCCAGAGAAGAGCAGTGCAAATCCCAGGATGTCAGACTAACACTGGCCGCTGACAGCGTCTGTGTTGAAGGAAATCTGTGTGGGGCTCATCTGCTGCAGCTGAGGCATCCTGGCTTCCAGGGGCTTTTCGCTCGCCGACTGCATGGTCTGGTTCCTCTTCCGCAGCATCTGTCCAATCCCCATCATGGGGAACCTGCCCCTGCTTTTCACACAGTTAGGGCTGCCCAGGGGGTTGCTGGGGACCAGCTGAGTAGGGGACACTGCTTCTTCCTTTGCCTGACACGATTTTTCTTCATACGTGAACGAGACCTGGGTGGGGTGGACGGGGGACGTGCTCCCCGGGGGAAAGAGCGGGGACAGTGTCCTTTCACTTGAGCTTTTGTAAGGGAAATTCATTGGTGAGCCTAAAATTCTGTACTGGTGAGAGGGGGAAACCTGGTCTATTTGGTCCTCTCTGTCAACTGACTCAAAGGAGTGCACAATATTCAGGATGAGAGGGGAGTCCTTTGCCCGGCCCCCGATCCGGGACGGCTCCGGCTGGGGAGACTCCTGCCTCTTGAGGAGCCGGGGGGTCCTGGGGGGCGGCTGCTGGACCTCCAGGTATTCCAGGGAGCTGGAAGTGACACAGCCCATCTTGGATGCCAGGGGCTCGTGGAAAGGGCTCACCCCACCGCCGGAGTCTGCAAAGCAATGGGAGAAGGAAGCAGAAGAGCACATTGCAGTTACCAGCACTGCCTGCCCTGGTGGGCAGCGGCCCACAGCACCTCAAACATCTTCCAGAGGAACCTGATAAATGCATCAGCTACAACAAATGGTCTGGGATACACTCAGAAGCCAGTTACCTGACCCTCACTTAATACTCATGCCATTGTTTCCTGGGTAATTGCCTGTGTTCCTCACAGGCAGGAAAAGTGCTTAAACTGAGACAAGGACTTGAAAAGGAAAACCGCAGATGTCTTCAGCTGATTGTATTAATTATATCCTCTAAGGCCATGCCTGAGAAATCTCGCATTTCTCCTTTCTTAGCACAACGTTGTGTGGCTCTTGCTGGGCCTGTATTCACTGACACGCCTAGAGACACAGGGGAGCAGAGTGAGTTAATCCCTGATGTCAATCCTTGCATTTTGGAACAAAATCTGTTCCTGGTTTCACACATGTAAATATGGAGTAGCAGCACCAGCCAGATTCAGGCTGCTACAGTTGGAACAGATTTGCTGCATCGACTTCAGTAAGAACCTTCCTCCAGCAAGGGCCGAAAATAAATGGAACAATCTTTGCAGGATTTGGCCCAGTCAAACAAAACAGCTCGTGGAGAAGATCTGCTCAGTTCCTACAGAATGCTGGCACTGCCTTATGCCAAGCTAATCACAAGCAGGCACGTTTTGCTGCCTTGATGGAATGCTGTCCAAGGAGCCCAATTGCCAGGTCCCTCTAATTGAATTAACTGGTAGCTATTCCATGAGTTTCCTCAGTCTCAAATAATCTAAAAAGGATCTAAAATAACTTAGCTCTGCCAGGGCTCAGGTCACAGCCACAAATCTCACATGTATTTCTTGTGGAGGGATGGTCTTGTCAGGGGTTGAGACCTGAATGGATGAACGGGATGAAATCTCACACTTGTCTGGCAAAAGCAGAACAAGTTGGATCTGACCAGTTTCTTTCTAAAACTGGCCAAAATAATTTGACTATTTAGATGTGTCAAAACACAGTTTCCATAAGCAGAGAAATACTTTAGCTGAGATCTGCATGATTTTCAGGTTTCAGAATAAAAAAGCAGGGAGACACATAAAGAGGGAAAAAATCTACTAGATTTTCTTCCCCCCTGCACCTTCCTCCCAAAAGGGACAACAAATCTGAACAAAATGGGCATTTTAAAGTGGTTTTTTTTTTTTACATTTTTCCCAAGAAGTACATCCCATTCCTGACCACCTCTCTGGACTCCTGCCACCTTGCAGCAGAGGTTCTCCTGCTGCCACACAAACACTATTTGGACAACTTTTTTCATGTTGAGCACAACAAATGATAAATTATCAAGTCACGAGAATGAGCATGAAAGCATCACAAGCCACCACTCTGAATAACCCCCTGACACCACAGTAAACATTTTACATCACTGTATTTCCCCACACTGCTCTGTAGTGACCTCTCCTCATTTAGTTCCTTATTTAACATCACCTTCCTGCTCCTCAGTGTCTCCCATCCAGGTGTGCACTGCCCACACCCCATTTTCCCTGCTGACTCCCCTTTTACTCCACTCCTTTCTCCCCCTTCCTTTTGCCAGCAGCTTTCACCCAGCCCTCTGAGGCTGCCCTTTGTGATTAAAGCTCTGCTCTCCTCTGGCTGTCACATCTTTTCCTTTTCCTGCTCACGCGTTCCCCCCTCCTTTTGCTGATGGGAAACTGCTGAGGTTGGCAGTCCCACCTGCCTTTCCTTGAGGCTGCCTCTTTCCCATTCCTCCACCATCAACTCCTCCCAGGGACTCCTTGGGGTCAGGGATTCTCCCATGCTGCTCCTTAGCCCTCTCTCAGGAAAACACAGTGACTGGTAGGAAGAAGCTTGGCTACCAGCTCCGGTTCCCCAGTGATCCGGGGTGGGTGGTGATGTTTTCAAAACACCAGCGTGAGTGTGGATGGTTTTGTGTGAGGACGTGTAAATACAGAAAGAAACTGCCTTTTAAAAGCACTGCAGGAATTCTGTCAAACACAGAGAGTGAGGATTCCTGACTGCTGAGCGCCATCATGGTCTCCTCAGGGCGTTTCATTCCACGCGTGTCGACATTATCCAGGCCCCTTTCCCACACCACCCCCGGAGCCGACAGGGAGTGCAGACCCAGAGTCTTTACTCACAAACACACAACACAGAGCACAGGACAGGCTCAGTACCACCACACCACACATGCCCACACAGACCCACCACTGGCCTTTCTCCCACTGACCTTTCTCCGGACCCCCGACCTTGGCGACTTTCCGGTCCTTCAGCAGAGCCTTGGTGTTCTGGATCTGTGAGATAAGACAGGAAGAAGGCTGTCTATATGAAACTGGACTTTTCTCAGTTTTCTTTGGGAGTTGACGTTGAAGAATCTCCCCTTTCTTTTCTTGCTCTTTGAGTTTTTTGTCCTTTAGGTTGTAAAACAAACAAGAACAATTTGGTTTACTCAAGGGAAGTTTCAGTGACACCCAGACCTACAAGGTGGATTAAGTACTATGTATTTACAAGAAACTTATTCTGACTACTCAGAGTAACTAGATGCTCCACGTCTCATCTTCCTCTGATCAGTTTGCCATGATTTCATGGCTCCCATCTGCTCTGACATTCAGGCAGTGTGAAAGCTGGTTTTGGAAAATTAAAGGAAAAGGAAAGCTTTTCTCTTGGAGCAAGCAGCTAAAGGTTTGTGCTCCTCCATACCTGAAATACCCTACTTAAGCACCAAAAAAGGTCTTTGATTTCTCTCACTCCCTCTGACATTTAAAAAGGTGATGCAAAGTTTTAAAAAAGTTTAAAGCCGTTGAGTCATTTATCTTCTGTCCAGACAAGAGCTGGAGGAATACAGCCCTTGCTTTTACAGCATCTCTGCAACTGCACAAGACATGGAGGGGGAGAAAATTACTGAGCCATCCCTTCACTGAGCCCTAACTCCTGGTCATGATGGCGAAGGCAGCTGAAGGCGGGATTGCAGGAGCAAGATAGGTTTGACCTCCAGTGACGACAGAGGAAAAATAGAACCTGGGAGCAACACTCTGAAGAGGAAGCAAATTTTCAAAGCACTGTTTTACAGTGAAAATTCATTGCATCTTCTTTCAATCACTGGATGCAGCAAACTGCTTAACACCCTTTACCTGCTGCTGATTTCTAGGGGAACCTAAAGTCTTATTTCACACAAAAAAAAAAGTTTTGGTTGGTTTGGGGTTTTTTTTGTGGCCATAGTTCTCATTTAAGCAACATGTTTTGCTGCATCTGATTAAAAGGTCACTGTAAGTACAAGTCATTTCTAAAAAGCGAAGGAAAGTTCCTTCCCCCAATTATGTGCCCGTGTTTTGTCTGATAATTATGCACTGCCAATCTTGATTTTCTTTTTCAAGCTCCCTGACGTGGTCTATGAAAACCCTCAAAGTAAAGCACATAAAAACATGTGAGAGAGGAAAAGAAAGATGCAGAAGACAACTTGGGTTCTCCTGGGCCACTAAACAGCTCTGGAAGCAAAGACAGACACCGAAGAGGCAAAAATCTGGACTCATTATGAGCATTCCCAGCTCAGATGGAGCCTGGCTCCCTGCGCAGATGGTGTCTGGGCACTGCTGAGCTTATCAACCTTTCAGGAGTTACAGAGTTGGAAAGACCTTCAGGGAATCACAAACTAAAGTTTTCAGTGTTATTACAGACATGGTTAAGTAGGTGACTTGGGAGAACAAAAACCTGAGACCCTCTGTGAGCTCCTTGCTGGCTTCACCTCAGCCTCCCTTTGTGCATGTGTTTTTTGCCCCCATCCATCCCTTATCCCCTCCAATTCCTTTCCCTCTGGCTTGCTGCAGCTGGCTGACCCTTCCACAGCCACAGAGGAGCCCCTCATGGAGCTGTACACCTTAGTGCACCTTTGGAGGTGCCTGTCCATGCTGTGCTTGGAGCAGCACGGTGTCGGATCAGGCCCTGCACCGTCCCTCCTGATGAGGGTGAAGTGGTAACAACAGCAAAAACAACAGCAGCAATACTAGTACTAATAATGCTGTGGCAATATCAGCCTGCCACAACAGTCACTGGAAGGTGTACAGCTAATTCTGAGCCCACCACACTGCTTTTCCTCCCACGGCTCTGAAACTCTGCTGCCGAGTTCAGCAGAGCCCAGGCTCTCCCGAGGATCTTTTTATAAAGGTACTTGTGAGGATGAGACTAAGTGCTGACTATATTAAGCCCAGAGGAGCCAATCAAGATTGTTAGGAGCTATCTGCTATTTTGGACAGGTGAGGAAGAATCTGCGTGCTGGTTGCTGCAGCCTCTGTCTGGGTGCAGGACATTCCAGGGCTGCAGTATTTTTAGCCTCACGGTGCACGAGCCAAGCTGCAGCTCCTCACCTGCCAAGTGCTCCTGCCTTTGCCCTCACCCTGCTGGTATATTCTCTCAGCCACAGCAGCACAGCCACTCCACACAATTAAAGCACCCCTGGCAAGGCAAATTCACATATCCGGTGCTGGCAATTAATTACTTCACGCTGGATGAGCACTGCAAATAGTCTTAGAAGTATTTTTAAAGCTACTAACATTGCTCCTTAATGACCATGGTTGTGAGAGGCTCAGGACCAAAGTGCTGAACTCCCAAGGTGCCACACACTTATATTTGAAAAGGGAAGGAAGATTTCATTCAGGGGAGTTATAGAAGTTCCCTCTGCACTGCAGAGTGCACGGCCATGTCCCGCTGTCCCATAATGCAGGAGCTGTACCGGTATGTTATACTTGAATAGGTTGGGAATTACATCATCCTCTGCTATTTCCTGTCCTGACCTTGACCCTCAAACCTACTCTTAGTCCCAGCAATGAATTTGAAAGGCAGATAAAGGGTATTTGCCTTGGCCATGTTTGAAATGGTGATAGGAAAAGGACAGCAATTTTTAAAAGCTGCAAATTCCCAGTCTGAGCCCACTAGCTCCCCTGGATTTGCTGGAAGGATAGCCATTCATCCTGAGACTCCTTCCACAAAAGAAAGAGATGGAGAGAGCCACAGACTCCTGCCTGCCTCCCTCTCCCTGCACAGCCCATCCGTGCTGAGCACCACAGTGACACCAGCCTGGAAACAGCCTGGGTACTTCACACCCACAGCAGCCTTGGCCCCTCTCCACCCCGGATCAGGAGAGCTGGTGGAGAAGAGGGGCAGGACATGACCACTGCCCATGTGCCCCTGCCTGCCCCAGCTGCTGGCAGCCCCTCCTGAAGCCAAGCCCTTATTTCCCATCACTGGAGAGAGGTTGGAGAAATTCCATGCTGAAGCCGAAGCTGACCATGCCTCCCCCTGCTATTCCCATGGCAACCTGCAGCTCTTCTCCAACGCAGTGCCTGCCTAGGGACCAGTGCCTCCCAATTCCTGCTCTGGAAATGGTGGGGAGGGATAAGGGGATTCCACCTCCAGCTCATGACCCTTCCTGAGCTTACAAAACCCCTTTCCCTGAGCCCCAGTGGCACCCACTGAGCTGGACACTGCCAGGGCTGCATTCCTCCCACATGGAGGCATTTTAGGAGAGATGTCTGCCTTAGTTACAAATGGCAGCAGCACCCCAGGGTGTGCATTCACCCCTGTGTGCTGCTTCAGCTGTCCTGCTACAGAAAAAGTAACAAAATCCCCCCGTGTAAGTACAGCTAAAGTGACAGTAAAAATTGTACAATCAGAGAATGGGTTGAAAGGGACCTTAGAGCCCATCTCCACCCCCTGCCATGGGCTGGGACACCCTCCCCTAGCCCAGGCTGCTCCAAGCCCTGTCCAGCCTGGCCTGCACTTCCATACTCAGCTGTGCCCATGCAGCAGGAGAACAGATTGTGGTGGTGTTGTTGTTATTGTTATTGTTATTGTTATTATTATTATTACTATTACTACTACAGTGCCTGCACAGTGAGTGCATCCTGGTAACTATTTCAAGAAAGACATGACACCGCCCCATGCTCTAAATAGCTGCCCTGGGACTAACTCTGAGTGCCGGAGAGGCTTTGGAGGGAGCTTCTATCCCTAAGCGTGCCTAGAAGCCAAACTGGGGCCATACTGGGTTTTCAGTTTTCCTGAGGGAAGTAAACTTCCCAGGCAGGCCTTGCTCAGCCTCCTCTGCATGGGAGCAGAAGCTGTGAGCTGATACCTGGAGACTGCAGAGTCCCAGAGCGCAGTGGCTCTGTCACTGCACAGGGAAGTGACACCAGCAGTTGGTCCACCAAGATGCTCCATGCAGTATCTGCAGTGTTCAACTCCTAGTACCTGCCCCTGTTTTTCCCTGTTGCCCTGCAACTGCCTGAATAAGCTGTGAGAGCTTTGTGAAATATCATATTCATTGAGTCTACCCACTGCTGATCCATTTCAAGTAAGATGGTTTTGATTTATTCAAGAAAATAAGTACTTTGCCCTGATATTTCCATCTGGCTTGCAGTTCAGCTTGTCTTGCAAGCAGCCTTTATAATAAACAAAACCAGCCACGACACAAATCTGCCCCTGCACTTAGATCATCAATCCAGTGCTGAGGAGCAGCTTTTGAAACAGGCAGACTCCTCAAGAATGCTGCTCTTTGTGTTGGCAGGGAAGACTTGCACAGCTCATATTACTCCTGTAATTTTAGTGCTTGGCAAAGAATCAGCCAGGGAAGAAAAATCCAGCCATGATTTAATACAAAATACCTTCTCTGCTTGCAGGCAAGAAGACTGGAGACCAACGGAGCAAAAGGTTAAATCTTTTGTCTGCCCAAGGGAATTTCTTCATGATGCAGTGGGCTGATCCTGAATCACTTCTGCTAAGCAGCAGAGAAAACTGACTTTGAAGAGTGTTGTGCTAATACAGTTTCACTGCTCCCAGCAGCCAAGCCAGGGTTGGCCCAGGACAGCAGGAGGGTCACCCTGGCTGTCACTCAGCTCTCTGTCTGACACCACCAAGGTCTCAAGGCTCAGAGCCTCAATAACACTCAGTTTTCATCTTTTTATAATGCCAGCAACTTGCACCCCAGAATGAAACTATGGAGCCCCCTGAGTTCGCACCATTTTGCTAAACAGAGATTTAAAAACTTCTAGTTTCTTAAAAAACCTGGAAACTCACCCTTATATTTCCTATCTAGGGGGTTGCTATTTGTTTCTTTGAAAAGAAATAAAGGGAGTTATTTGTCCTGCACAGGCAAGGCCACAGATCTTTTTTTCTCCACAGGTCCACAAACCCATCACCTAAATCACAATCACCAAGGATACTCAAATTCAATCTGCTTTCAAAGCACTTCAACAAGCTTTGGTGAGCTTTACCTCATAGGAGTCTTTATTCGCCTTGTATTTTTCTATCTGGTATAGCTGGTTCTTGTGGCAAATACTGTCCTGGCCTTCAGCCTTCTGTGGAGAGAAAAGCATGGAAAAGTAAAATATGTAAGATAATTAGAGAAAACCAACGTTCAATTATTGCTTAACAGACTGTACCCACTCTTGGCATTCAGTGGAGGAGCATCAGCTTACAGAGATGATAGATTTGGTCCTTTATATTTTAAATATCATTGGTGGCATCATCATTAATGTGAAAAGAACTGAGGAAAGAAAAACTAAGAAGCTGTTGTCAAATTGGAAGGGCCAAGCCATGCTCAGGGGCCAGGGAGATTAGATCAGGTAAAACTTTCAGCTGAGTTTTCACTTAAAAGCTGAATAAGTTTAAGAGCTCTTAAGCCTCTTCTTGATGTCCTGACTCAATAAATTGTGTTACTGGTATTCCAAACAACAGAACTATCCCAACACAGGGACACAGCACTTCACGACACAGACCAAAGGCTCTGCATGCCAACAGTTTGCTTTCTGTAGGATAACTGCCCTCACTGCAGTGACAACCTCCTCGTGAGGGGAAGAGCAGTGACAGGCACTGATCTCTGTGGTGATCAGGGACAGGGAATGGCTGGAGCTGTGTCAGGGGAGGGTCAGGTTGGATATCAGGAAAAGGTTCTTCCCCCAGAGGGTGTCGGGGCACTGCCCAGGTCCCCCAGGGAATGGGCACAGCCCCACAGAGCTCCAGGAGCATTTGGACAACGCTCTCAGGGATGCACAAGGTGGGGTTGTTGGGGTGTCTGGGCAGGGCCAGGAGCTGGACTGGATAATCCTTGGGATATTCTATAATTCTGCGAGGTCAAATGCCAGCAAGCCAGGACACTTTTAGCCTTTTTTTTTCCCTCCTCCCCCAGCAGTGGCACGAGGCAGTGCTCACCCTGAGGCTGGCCAGGTAGCGCTCCAGCTTCTTGTTGAGCAGGAAGTAGATGGCCAGCGTGTGACTGGCCCTGTTGGAGAGCACAGTGTTGATGACATCACTGTTCTTGTAGCCCAGCTTCTCAGTCATGTGCAGCAGGACGCTCTGGCTGAGGTCCTCCAGGTGAATCCTGCACAAGGAGAGGCAGAGAAGGATTTTTGGACCATCCTCCCAGTGACAGAGCCTCGACAGAGCCTTGGGGGGACGAGGCAGAGTGCCAAGAAGAGGCCCTAAGGGCTCAGTAACTTGGGGGTGATTAGTTCCCTTCTCCCATGAGCAGGCAGGGAAAGGGGAGGTATCCCGGAACCCCAGGAATTGCAGGAAACTGAATGAACAGGACTCTGTCCACTGTGTCCATCCCTGCTGGGAAATGGCACCATGACGCTCATGCCATTTGTTACCCTACGCCTGACCGGTGAAGAGCATCCCGATGATCCATCTGGTTTTGAAAGAAAAGAGGTAAAATCCAGCCCAGATCTGGCTCTCTGAAAAGCCCCTTTCCTTGTAATCAAACAGCCCTGGACTGAGCTTCACCCCCTTTACCTGCTGCACAGTACCCATGCACTAATTAGCCAGGGAATTTCCTGCTGGAGAAAGGGGATGTACAGCATTATTCCTGCAGCTCTCAGAATGGCAACACTGCTGTTACACTCCTGCCACAAGTACAAGCCATGTTTATGTCTCTCTCTTCTATAAAGTCTGGAACAGTCTCAGCCAAGGCGAAAAAAGCAGTAGAGGTCTTGTGGAAATGCCAAAGCATTGGCTCAGTCTCAGTTAAAACCAGATTTTTCCACAGAACTCTGCTCCTATTTAGACCTCTAAATGGGCTGGCCAGCTTCCCAGAGGTACCCGTCAGCTGCCATCCATCTCCAGAGAAATGCTGGGTTTCAGTTGTTTCTAGAGAATATTCCTCACTCCTAATACCAAACCTAGCATCAGAGTGAACTTATTTTGCAAGATTCCCCCTTCCAAGAGATCCCTCCCCACCCTTCCCACTCCTGCCCCGGCTCTGATGTACAGGACTCGGACAAGATGTCAAACACAATCTGGGAAATCTCCAATAACTCATTCCCTTTGTTCCCTGTGCTTACGAACACTCGTTCTGCCCCTAAGGAATGCTTGGAGTTGGGTTTTTTTCCCCCAAGTTCAAAAGCAAAACTTATCTTGGCCACTGCACGTTGAGACATCTGGGCAGCAAAAAGAAATTCATGCAATTTGGACTTCAAGTGCTCAGCAAAATGGGAAATTTTTGCTTGCCTTCAGGGAATTTCTTTAACAAAAGCAAGATTATAAAAAGCCTGGGAAAATAATCTCCTGAAAATGCACCTTCTGCTGTTCTCCCACCTTATCTCCGTGCTCTTCCCCTTCCTACCACGCTCCTGTCTTGGGAACAATGGGTGTTACCCCCAGAGCAGTGGAAGGGCACTGCAAGAACATGACACAACTCCTTCTTTGTTGATTAAGAGAGGAATTGATTCTTTGCAAATTCAGCAGTGGGTTTTTCATGCACTATTTCACCACACCTTACCCGTATCTGCACACTAAGGAAAAACTGGAGAAATTCCATGGAAGCTGACTCCAGTGTTACTTTCCGAGACAAGCTCAAAAGGAGCCAGGCCACGTCTTTAAATATTTAACACTTTGCAGATTATTTTCCCTATAAAGCTCCAGTATGACAAAGTCTAGGTAGGTCAAGCCTGGGGCATCAACTAATGAAACAAAAGTAATATTATTAAAAAAAAAAAAAGAAAGGAAGAGTCTCTTTAAAGGCTTTTATCCTTTACAGCTTCACATGAAATTTGGTTTCAGATAGAAGGAGTATCTATTTTTCTCTTAATTTCTGATAAAATGGTGGGAAAAGCAGTGCAATGAGAAAAAAAAAGGAGGAAGAAAGAAAGAAAGGAAGGAAGGAAGGAAGGAAGAATGAAAGAAAGTGTTCTTTTGCAATAGCAAAGCATAGCATTCCACACTGATGTTCCCTTTGAAAATACTTCTAATAGGAAAGAACGATATTTGTTGTTGTTGTTGTTGTTGTTGTTATTATTACTATTTTTATATTACCCCATACACACATAGGTATGAGCAAACTTATGTCCTCTCTGCAGTTCAGCACTGCATTTTCTTCTCTTTTTTCCATAGGATCCCTTGCCTTCTGGGGAGATTGATTCCATAAATAAAGAGCAGTGTACAGCTATTCCAGCCACAAGAGGCTGGAATCTGGAATAGGATTTGGAATAGGGTTTGGACACCTCACTGCACCAACACCTCTGGAAAGGACTCTTCCACCACAACCTGATGAAACAACCTTACAACTCTCATCTAGGAATTAAGAAAGAGAGCCATGGAAATGCACCTACAAAAGCAAAAGAATTGTGAAAGTACATTCAAGCCCTATTTCTGTATTTTTTTCCTCTTCTCAAAGAGGAGCCAGTAAATCCTGCATGTCCTGGGTGGTGTATGAGACACAGCTGGAGGGCTTTGATACAGGAAGGAGGTTTTATCTGATCAAATATACACAAGTAATCCCAAGTGAGTTGCCTGAGGCTTCATTTACAGTCACTGGAGAGGAACTTGTCTCTCCAGGGCACAAAGTCATCCTAAGGCAGAATCAGAGAGAACTCAGATGAATCGTTACGTAAAAAGTGCCCTTATTTCTCTCCACTGACTGCAACTCTACACTGCACATGTTCAAAGCCGAGCAAGATTATTTATAACCAAACTGGACCACAAGTGTCCTCCCTCCTTTCTTTCTTTTTCCCTGGATGGATGTTTGACTGACCGTGAGGTTTGTTCTCTGCCTGCTTTTAGTCATGTATTCAGCAGGATGCAGGTATTCAACACCAACAACCAACAAAGCAAGACCAATAAACTCTTGACTCTTCTCACCATGGTTTGCATATTCCCTTCACCCACAGCACCTCACAAAGAGGCAGAGGCTCTCCTGGAGAAGCAGCTTGGCTTTTACTGACCAAAAGTAAAAGGAGAAGATCAGAACTGCCTGTCACACCCCCATTCCCAGGCCTGCAGCCAATTAATCAGAAGATCTGCACCCCAGCCCACCCTGCAAATAATGCACTGTATGCCAGCTTCCAGTTTAAGGCATTGCTTTTGACCATTTCAAGCAACACAGGGCCAATCCCAGTAATCTTTAGGATGGAGTCACAAAAGCAATTCCTATGATCTGTCACACGAATGGAACTGGAACACCAGGGACATAATGTACAGACACCATGGCAGGTTTTCTCCTCCCCTCCCTCCTGTACCTGTTTGGATAGGTGACATTGGGTGGTGCTCTTCCAGGGTAGTTCTCATTGAGCCATCGATTTGCCAGGGCCTGCTGGATGTTTGGTCTCTTTGCAGGGTCTGGCTCCAGGAGAGATCGCAGGAAGTTTATGGCCGCTGTGAAGAGATCAAGGGAAAACCCCAAACAACAGCTCTGTCATCTGCTTTAGGACTTGCACAGGAGATGAGTTACTGCAGGTGTGTAGCCTGCACAAGAGCACTCTAAAAAGGAACATTTTCCTTACTGCATGCTCCAACGTCCTTGAGAAAATGGAAGAACTGATAAGGGATTAGTAACTAAAACAAACAGTGATTTACAGTCACAATGATTTATAGAGTCATAAAGGAGAGGGGAAAAAGCACTTTTTGTCTCGGAGCTCATTTGAAGTTTTGGAGCAGGTGAGCCAACATTTAACTTCCACATGAGGGCAAGAGGCTGGAGCCAGGTCAGAGACAAACCACTGTGCCTAAAGGAAAAGGAGATGGACCAGGGCTGAGTGGAGGGGAGGGAAGGGATGCAGACCTGGGAAGGAAGACATGGAAAATTGGGCTCCATTTGACATTATAAGGATAAATTCTCCGCTGGCTTCCATCCAACCTACAATCAGCTGCAGAAGGTTTTAGCCAAATTAAGAGTACAGCAAAATTAACAGGTTTTGCTTTGTTCTCCTGAACCTTCAACTTTCAATGACATTCAACCACTCCTCCCGAGTTTCTTGCAAAAATGCTCAATTTTTAAGTCATGCACTTCTTACATGATTAGGAGTAATGAAATCAAGTGATTTGCCTAAAAACTCACAAGAAGTACCTCTCTGAGCTGAAAATAAACTCTGTTTTAACTAGGTCTGGTCTTTATTCCTCAGATTATCAAGGCTAGATTTCACTGCTCCTACATGCAATTTAAGGAGACTAAAACACCTGCTGGTGACACCACAGTGGGATGGGACAGGATGGGCTGGTGCACCAGGGAAGGCTGAAGGATGAGGAAGGGAGGGTTTCTCCCTAAATAAATCAGGGTTAGACCCAACAGGTGTCAACTCCCAGCAGCCTGAGCAACCTCAGTGTACAACAACCTGCAAAAATCAGGTTTCAGCTGGAGAGAGGGCCCTCTCTGTGTCAAGAAGCTTATATGTGCAAGAGAGACTTATTACTCCGTATTTACCAGTTCAGCCAGGCAGCCATCAGCTGGGTTTTTTCTAATCTCTCCCTTCACAAACCACTGATTTATGCGAGATACTTTACTTAAATATTGTCTAGTATTTTTGTTACTATCTGTGGACTATCCTACAGCAGCCACGTTGCAGGAGCAGCAGGAAGAACCTAGATCCGAGTTTCCAAACTTGCTGGAAGCTGCTCTCTGTGTGCCTGGTGTGTCCTTTTGTCACCCCCACTACACCAAACAACAAACCCCTTTTTCTCCCATTTCATCCCCTCTCGCTCCAGTGCTTCCCCCATGTCTGTGCTAGAAACCTCACACATCTCATGGGTTCAGAGCCAGAGAAATCCCCCTTCCCAAACCCACACCCCCTCCTTTATCACCACCATGCTTGGCCTCCAAATCACCCAATGTCGCCTTAAAAATCCTACTTCTCCACCCCCACCCTTGCCAAGAGGCAAACTAATTAAATAAAAGTTGTGAGGTGCCACAGATGAACAGATTCAGACTGGGAGAAACTAATTCTGGAGTGAAGATTCCCCTCTGGAAGTTCTGAAACCTGGGAGCAGAGATGAGCAACAGCACCTTGGCTCATTTGAGCTCAGATGGCACAAGAAGCTTTTCCAGCCAAGCCACACAGCTGTGAGACAACAAAATGATTTCCACAGGGAGCAAACATGAAGGAAAAGGAATATATGCAAGGTGAACACCAACTTCCTGAGCATCTGACCTCTGCTCACCTAAAATCAGTAAGCAGACAGCTGTTGTTTAAGAAGCTTAATGAGAAACAGGTTCCTAAGTGGGAAAATCAAATACCAACTCCAAAATTTCCCTGTTGCTACACAGGTTGCTTTGGGTGCTCGCAGTCACCCAGCATTTTAGGTCACACAAATGAAGTGTGTTCCTGCTCAGTGATAAGACTGGCTACCTGCATGATGGGACTGTGTGTTCAGTACCCAGGAAATTAAATATTGAAAGAGAACATACTGAACATGCAAAACGGACTCCTGTAAAAATTCTCTACTTTACAGATGAATTTACAGAAATTAAGACCCAATTAAAACAAAAGGTCCATAAACCCAAGAAGTTAACAACCACTACAATTCACAGAGCAGAGAAGCAGAGTTTCTGCCCAGTGACCCAAAGCCTAACGGTGCAGGAACAAATGTCACCTTAAATCACACTGTGCCATGTCACAAGGCCCATGGCTTGGGTCAGGCACTGATGGGTACCTTTGACCACAGTGGGCAAAGGTTAACATGTTTAAATCTAGTCCATTAATTTGCCATCATCTCTGCAAGTTCAGGCTGCTGGAGTTCTCACAGGATAAACAAAATACTGCCTTCCCCAGGGACCACAGTGTCAAGTGAGCTACAGATGCTACAGAGAGAAAATCTGATCTCCATTGTTAAATCGTAGGATGGATGAAACAGCAAAACGAAGCCTCTCAAAAGCAATGTTATCTTTTTTGCTACTCAGGGTCTGGCCTTCTCCAAGGGTGGAAGGTGGAACCCTAAATCTGTACTTGGAGAATTCACCTTGTGACTCAACTCCCAAGGGTTTTCTCTGACACCCTCTAACAAGGGTTTCCATTCCCTTTTTGTCTTTGCAATCTTTTAATTTTATCAAAAGCCCTTTGCAAACAGGCTGCCAGGGAAAGAGACAGAAGCTCTCCATGGACAACAAATTTGGCATAAAAATATAAAACCCAGCTACCAAACAGAGCTTGTTCCAAATGCTGACAGTGGCCTTGCTACGAGCTGAAAAGTGATTCTGTTGCCTAGTGACATGGCTCTGAGGCAGGAATTAATATTTCTAATACTAAGACATCAACCATTTGGCATTTTGTGAACATGCAAAGGTTATCCCAGGTAACTGTCCCAAAATAACTGAATGCATGTCATTATTCCATAATAAATGTGAGGTCATTTGAGGCAGTTTATCACTCAACCCCAGTCATCATAATGCCCAGGAATCTGTTATTCCAAAATAATCTGTTCATCCATCCTTACCCTGTGCTAAAATCTTCTGGGTGTGCAAAACTAACCACCTGCTCTACAAAAGCAATTCCACAGAATTTCACAGATTTGTTCCTTCTCTCATATTCAGCACAACTTGGTGCTTCTCCAGAAGTCAAAGCAAAAGCAATTCTGCTACATCAACTCCTGCAGGTCTTTCAGAGGCCAAAATGAAAACAGGAATTTTTCCCAATTAGCACAACACATCAGCAGCATGACTCACAATCCATAATTCCATGCAACAGCTCTGAACCACTGGATCTGGACAGGTCCCAGCAACCCCCCTGGATTACCTGAGGAGAGCTGGGTGGGAAAGGGGTTCATTTCTTTGTCCACCATTTTTTGGTATAAGGCTCTCAAGCTGAATGGCTCCACAGTAAAGGGCAATGTTCCGGTCAGCATGGCGTACATGTTCACCCCACTGAAAGAAAACATGCAGAAAAAGAAACCAAAGTGATCGGGAACAAGGAAAAATTTAGGTTTTAGAGACTGTACTTCATCTTTAATGTCTGACAGTTATTACAAGGTTGATGCCCCATCTCTGAGAACATTTCAGGTCAGGTTGGATGGGGCTCTGAGCCACCTGATCCAGTTGGAGATGTCCCTGCTCGTTGCAATAACAATTATAAACTTGAGAAGTAACTCACATGGACCAAACGTCTATTTTGGGCCCGTATTTCTTCCTTGCCAGAAGTTCAGGGGCTGCATATGCTGGGCTCCCACACTGGGTGCTGAAGGGATCAGAATAACCCAAGATTCCTGCACAGTTGCTCAATCCAAAGTCTGTGAAAGGCACAGAGACACAGTTATGAAAGAGAGACACAGTCAAACTGTGCTAGAGCACAAGTTAAAAAGAAAGAACATTTTTTCCGAAAGCGAAGCAATGAACTCCCTAAGGAGAAAAAGAACTCATCCACAAGCAAAAATTTTTATGTAATTTGCTTCTATGAGGTGCTAAATAACCAAAGGTTTCCACAAACAATAAAAAGAGCCTTAGAACATGCACAATTATCCGTTCCATACACAAAGCAATTACATTTCACTGGCAACTGGATGGCAACAACCAGAGCTGAGCTTGTCCCAGGCCTTAAGCCACCTCAGGCTGCCATAGCTTCCACACTGCTGCAGGATGTTATGGAGTTAAGTGGGTTTTCTTCAACATTCCCTCTAAACCGTGCAAATGAACCATCAGATGAAAAGAGGGGGTCACCTTCTGGGGCTGCTGTGGTGATGCACAAACACGGAGGGTTCAGCTCTGGAATAACACACGGAGATCTTGGAGCAAGAAGGGGAATGTCTTGACTTGGCTGCTCCCTCCCTGACTTCCGCCTTGAATTATCGTATTCCTGGCCCCTGGGTGTATCTGACACTCTTTTGTGGCAGTAATAACGAGGAACTAGCAAAGCTGGCACTGGAGACAAGAAGGAGCCTCTCAGCAGGAGGGGCTGCAGTTTCCCAAGTGCTCTCAGGCAGCCCAAGGGTGTTCCCAAAATCTCCCTCCTGTCTGCTCCAGTGCTGGTGTGGCTGCAGGCTGAGATGGGTTTAGGGAACAACAAATCCCATTTATTAAGAGCTGGACTCGTTGATCCTTGTGGGTCCTCTCCAACTCAGAATATTCTGTGAATCTCTGAAAACCACCACTATTAAGAACACTGACACCTGATTAATTCCTCCGTATCCTCTCTCAGTCAGTAATTTGTAGCTCTTTTCCTCAGCTGCACACTTATTTGCACTGAACTTACAGTGCTGGCCTGTCCTTTAGCTTTCACCCCACTGAAAATCAAATTTGGCCGAAAGTTGAGGAGTCCCTCAAGGTATTAGAAGCACCCTGACAGGGCAGACACATAAGCCTTGTTCCCTCACAAAACCAGGCAAAGTATTAAAATGCTTACAAAAAACCGCAATTATCACAGTGACTGGAAGAGCCCTAAATGATGGCACAGTGCTTTCCACTCGACTGGCTGCAGCTCTGAGAGCCGGGCAGGCACAGGGGAGACAGGAATCACCATCTTTCACAGCTAAAGAGGCTCACGGGGGTTTTCCCAGAGAACATTGTCAAAACTGAAGGGAGAATCGAGACAATTGCCTTGCCTCTGATGGAAAACAATTGTCTCTGGACACTGCTTAATCATCCCTGCTAGGGATGTACCATCCCCGGGGCTTTTACAAATATTGCAGAGGATCCATTAACTTAATTAACGTATTCATTAGCTGTGGCCTCAGATGAGTTCTGTCAACTGTAGCATACTTTTAAAAACTCCTAGCAATAATATCTCCACACAGTTTTATTCCTGGTCCTTACCCTACTGTGTCATGCCAGCGCCAAATTACTTGACTGTACTATGATGTTTTACACTCACAGGATACAAAGGCTGTATTCTGTAATGGTGCCAATCAGCATCCCTCCATCAGTATCAATGGAGGGATGCTCTGAGAGAGGTTTTCATTCTCTTAGTTCCTTCAGTTGTAAACCCCTTATTCACTTCCTTCAGCCCATTCATTTCAGCTGCTATGCCTTTTTTTCCCTGTCGAAATGCAGAATGTGTGCAAACAGATGCATCCTGGGGACAGGGATCTCATAGCCATGGAAATGAGAATATTGTTATTAACACTGCGGCAGCACATCGTGATCACAATGTGATTTTTATTATTTTTATTAAGGATGCACTGCTGATCTTGATAAGAACAGTGTGACCACCAGCACTGATAACCTCATTGCCACTGCCTGCCTCTGCCTTGGGCTGCCTTTTAAGAAGCCCAGCAAATTACAGAATTCAGATCAAAGGCCACACTTGGTTCTCCAAAGTAAATATTTTGACATGGGAGCTCCACCACCCCCACCACTCGTGCTATCAAAGCATCATCGCATTGCTCTACTCCTCCTCAACGCCTCCAGGGAATCCACATCGAGCTATGGCTGCACGGCTATCCCTGGAGCTCTGCCAGTCAGAACAGGGAAAGAGCTGTTAAATACACGCTCCTGGACAAGCTGGACCAGCAGAGCTCCACAGAGCTCAGCAGAGCTGGGTGTCCCAGCAGGATGCCAAGAACTTTGTGTGGTCCACGAGCGTCTTTATCAGACACTGACCGCATGGGCTGGTAGATAATGACGAGTGAATTATTTCCAACAGTTCCAATCCCAACGTTCTTCAATTTGATTAACAGACTGCTAAGAATAAGTCCTCTCAAAGGGAATTTTGCCAAGAAGAATACCTAAGAGCAGGTTCTAAACCACCTTGGCACGTAGCCAAAAGGAGGAACAAATACAAGGTGCCCTTGAGCATCTGGGTGAAGCAAGGGGCTCAAGGCATCCAGTTCTCACTGGAATGCATGAACAAACAGTGACTTCAATGCCACATTTTCAATCTTCATTTCACCTTTTGTTCTTCCTTTCACAGCAATTACAAAACCAGCATTTTTATTTTTATTTTTCTTAGCTACTCCTGTGTTCTTCACTTCTGAAAAACCTTCCTGGAAGGACTACATGATGACAAAACTGATCATTTCTAGTAAGACAGGCCACATAAAATATTGCAACCTTTCTTTTGCTACAACATCCCCAGTTGGGTGGTGGGATTTAATTGCTTTGTTTTAGAATACACACTGCCTGCAATCTGCTTTGCTTAAAACATTGGGCTGCAGACCTGAGGACAATTTATTGAGGCTGTGGAAGATCAAACTGTCTCTTTTCTCTGTTCTTCCCACACCACCCACTGCAGGAGACCTTTCCATGCAGCCGAAGCAAATGGAACTGGAGGAACAGGCCTGAAGTTGTTTCTTTTGTCACGTGAGTTTTAATTGTATGTGTATCATCTGGGAAGGTCTTGGTTTGGATGTCAAGTTCACGTAGTGTTGTGTAATCAAACACCCAATAACAGGGAAGTTATGGGAGTTCTTTGAATCCATCAGATGTTCATAGAGCCCTGGTGCAAACCATCTGGTCTCGCTTATCTGCTAAATCAGGGTAATGGGTGGTATCCATCAGTACTGATGAATGATTTATGGTAACAGATCAGTATCCTCCTGACCCACAGCCGCGGTAATGCAGTGTTCTCCTTGCTATTATTTTCCCAGCCGGTTGATTTGCTATAGAGTAATCACTGAAAGTCCTGGTAGCATTTCCAAAACTGAATTCCCTAAGCAAAACCTGGGTATTTCAGATTTAATTAATCATCCTCCCTTTGTTTGCCTGGAGATGCACGTGCTTTATACATCACAGTGAGTGTCCATTTGACCTGGATGTTTGAATGTTAAGTGCTTTTCACCACTTTTCAGCCCATGAAACCTTCTGAAGAAAGTCAGCTGAGTTTTTAAGTCTGCAGCCACAGACACTGCTGTTGGCAAAAGTGTAGGCATGGAAAGAAATATAAACAGATGTTTGGCATTTATTTTATGAAAGGAGTATTTTCTTTTCAATGCCCACATTAACATTAATGGGAGTTATGCAAGGCAGTGAGAGACTATACCCACCAATGATTAATCCAAAATGCCTGCACAGCTTGAATGAATCAAGCACCACACACAGCTGATACCTAAATACAATTAAGGCTCTACCGTTGATCTTTTTTATTTTTTAGCAGCCCTCTAAACCAGTTTTGTCCTGGGTGCTGGAAGCAAATTTAACAAATATAAATATAGGACCACATTTCGCCAGCTGCTAAAAATGTGTGCAACTCCCACTGACTTCAGTGGAAGCATATGCTCACGGGGGCAGAATCCAGCCCCTAGCAAATAAGAAACGATTATGATAATAAAATAAACCACTTCTATGGTGTCAATTCTTAAATTCTTTACCAAGCTCCTGATCTGAATATGAAAGATGTGGGTTTAAGATGTAGGATTATTCCCATACCCAGTTAAGGCTGAATTATTCGGATCATTTTTTTCACAAAATGCTGTCAGGAACAGCTTGATTGCTATCTATACTCTCTCAGCTCCTCTCTGCAGCAACATTAGCAGTTGTCACATGGAGGATTATGAAGCCTCAAAAACTCTCTTTATAAAACTAACAATTTTAATTACTGGAATTGCCAAACTGGTTTCATACCAATAAGCTTGATATTGTTGTCTTCATCTAGCAACAGATTTTCTATCTTCAAGTCTCTGAAAGAAAGAAAATATTTTGAGTGAGTCTCCAAAATAATGAAGCAGCTCTGCCTCACTCTCATCAGTGTATGTACAAGACTTGTATATAATCAAACGTATAATGAAAGCAGCACACACAGTTCCACAGTGAAAGCAGAAAGTCCCATGCATCCTGCCCAAAATTAACAGTGCTTTCACACACTGCTTCCCACCTATTCTTCAGGCACAAAATGACATTACAAGCATTTGTCAGTACATCCTGTAATTAACCATGCTCTTCAAGTTTCTTAAGTACTGGAAGTTTACAGAAAACTTACAAACTGGAAACATTTTAAGTATGTTTTTGGAACTGGAGGTCAATTTCTCGTTGCCCTTCACAGCCAAAGGCCACAGCTGAAGGATAAACCTGAGATCTGACGAGCAAAATGTCTGTCCTCTGTCTACAAGAGAGATCAGAACCAGCCTGCTGTGAGGGTCAAGCACCCAAACTCCTTGCAGAGGCGGTCACCACTGGAATTCCCATACTCCAGAGGTAAAATCCGAGGCTGAGGGATTGAAACAGTTTGTCCAATGCCACACAGAAAATCACACCAAAACCCCAAGCTGCGCAGACTACGCACTAAGTGTAAGGTGAAAGAAACCCCTTTGGTTGCTACACAACTCGTCCATGACTTCTAGCCGTTGGTTAAGTCTTCATCACAAGGATTTTTTGCCCTCATTCAGACAGGACATATTTCTAACAATGTGCATGCTGGGATATCCACAGCTCGGAGGGACAGTGATGCCTCTCCCAGCATGCTTTGGAAAAATCTGGATAATAAAGCCATCAGCTCTAATTATGGGAAGTCAGTGACATCCATGGTATTTTGCCTTTGTAAGGCAAAGGCAGTGATGAAAGACACCTCCGTTACAGATGAAGATATCGGGCTTAATAAAATAAGACAAGTAAACCAACTAAACCAAGCCAAGTGCTTCCACAAGGAGGGATCTGTGAAAGGAAGACTCCAAGCCTTTTCAAGAATGTTCCTCTTCATTTCATTTTATGCCCATGCTGTGTTTCAAATAAACCTGAGGCAGAAGAGCACTTGCAGGTAGGATGACCCTCACTTCATCAGTAAGACCACAAGGACCCACACAGGAGGGATTTTCTGCATTAAAAGCAGCATGGGCAGGTGAAGGGGGATTCTGCCCCTCTCACGTGAGACCCCAGCTGCAGAGCTGCCCCAGCCCTGGGGACCAACGGCACAGGGATGTGGAGCTGCTGGAGAGAGTCCAGAGGGGGAATGGCTTCCCACTGACAGAGAATAGGTTTAGATGGGATATTGGGAAGGAATTGTTCCCTGGGAGGGTGGGGAGGCCCTGGCACAGGGTGCCCAGAGAAGCTGTGGTCCAAGGCCAGGTTGGACAGGGCTTGGAGCACCCTGGGACAGTGCAAGGTGTCCCTGCCCGTGGCAAGGGTGGCACTGGAGGAGCTTTAAGGTCCCTTCCAACCGAAACCCCTCTATGACTCTGTGATTATATTCCCTCCTCTGGCAACATCGCAGGGGCTTATCCCAGGGGCTTATTGCACGTCCCCCAAGAGGCATTTCCCTTGTAGGGCAACCAGTGCTGCTGAGAAAGGGCTTGATCCAGGGACAACCTGCCCTGTCAGATGGATCGGGATCAACCCACTTCTGCTTCCCTCTGCTGCCAAAAAAGGGCTTAGTGCCTCATGTCTCACACCTTTGCTGCTTGCAGGTGGAGGTTTTCACAGACAGTGAGACTGGTCTCCAGGAGGATATCAGGGCTGGGAACTTAACGGGAGAGACTTCCAAAAAACCAGTCTGGGAGAGACAAAAAAAATACACAACAAAAATCTCCCCACCACCTCTAAAACCCCAAATTAAACTGAAATCAACAGAAGCACTGCAATGCTCAGTAAAGCCTCTCAAAGCAAAGAGAAAGACCATTTGGAAGCTCTGAGTATACTAAATATTAGCTAAGAAGAGGCAAGACTTAAAGGCAAGGGAAGGGAAAGATGAAAGTTGTAAGTTGAGAAAAGACATCCAGGCAATGAGAATAACAAATGAGTGACAGGGGGACTAACCATGAACACCAGAAAAGATATTTTAAAGGATGCAAGTTAAAAAAAAAAAAAA
>VWZT01004610.1:73772-89712 GCA_013397055.1 Pachycephala philippinensis
TTAGAGGGCATATTAAAGCTATCAGAGGAAAAAAATAGAAATGTAAATACTGCCTCAGTATAGAGTGCAGTCAAACCTGGTTAAAGCTGTTTACCCATCTGTCTGTTCTCAGCGGATTTGCCAGTGAGTGGTAACTGATCTAATGGTCCATATGCACCACAGTTGTTGTCCGCCCCAACAGGACTGACTTTTGGAGCAACACCAGGAGCCAGGACAACAGGCTTTCCTACATTTCTCTTTGCGGTGGTACAACCCAGTCGTGCACCTGCTTTAGGACCCATTTCCATGAACATCCTAAATGCTTTATTAGGTCAGTTCTGTCCAGTACAAACTTTAACTATCTTTTACAAAAAAGAGGCTTATCTGAGTTGCTCCAAAACTTGTGGTCCAGACTATTTGCCAGCTTTCACTAGGTGTCTTACTTGCCTTTTATTTTCCAAACCCTTTATCATATAGTGCATGAAATTCAGGCCTCCAAACACTTTTGGGGACAATGGTGTTTCTTCTTCCACTACAACAAAGCATGGACTCTGGACACTGAAAGTGTCCCTCCCTGAAGTAAATCAGGTCTTGTTCCTTTACTGTCACAGCTCCTCAAAAAAACATGACTAAAGGATTATTTGTGGGTTTTCCCCCATAAGCAAATTCTCAGCATTCATCGCTGGAAAAACTTAAAAATACCCTCAGGCATTAAATGCAAAAGGAACAAGAAGCATTACCTTTTCCTGAGGGATCCATTCCCTGATGCTGAGAGTGTCTAACTCTGGAACAAGTTAGCCAAATCTAGGAATAATGAAGTCATGCAAGGAAGGCCAAGCTGCATTCCCACAGCGTGGAGAACCAGCAGATATTTATGTCTTCTCAGCTTGTGGAGCTGGCAGCACACAGTTGGCATTCCCTGGATCTGAAAATACACCATCTTCATGGGCTAAGTTTCTTTGGGAGTTTGTTCTGCTGTCCCCGGGGCTGATTTATCTCTTTGGACCACTCTGGAAAGCCCAACTGCCGCCAGTGCCTCCAGTGAGGAACACAAGTGAATCCCTGGAGCGAGTGACCCCATCAGCTGCTCCCAGAGCAGTTTATTCCATGCCATGGCAAGCAGCAGGCTGTGAAAGGGAAGCTTTGCATTTCACACTTTATTTCTTGTCTGGGGGAGGGAGGATGAGAAAGAAGGTTTCACCAGAAAGCAGCTGCACAGCAGCACTTGTTGGCTGCTCTCTCCTGAATCTTATTTTTAATCAGAACAACACCACAGAAAATCACTCCTTAACCATCAACCCTCAAGGCCACTTTCAAGCCTTGTGCAAGAGCTGGAAAGGTTGCAGAGATTTGGGTTCATCACCATACTTATGTATCAATATACATTTCAAAGGCTTTGATATCAAAATGTTATTGAGCCAAATTCTTCTGTCAGTAATAATGTCACTGGATTCCATGTGGCTGCCTCTGTCAAAGAGGAATCCAATCCTTTGTCTTCACTAAAATGAAGTTTAGTTTGTTTACACCAGAGCACTCCAAGAGAGAATGCCCAAAGGTAATTCTGAAATCTGAAATAAAATAGAAAGACAAAGCAGCTCTGCACTTCAAAAGGAGAGTTTGTTCTGTAGAGCAGGATCTGTCATAAATATTGCATCAGCAGCCAGACTACTGGCACTTAAAATTAATAGGCTGGAAGTTATCAAAGCCAACATGTCAAATAGCAGGTACCAAATGAGGAATCCTGTGGCACTCTGAGCAACTGGATCGTGTGGCATCACCTAACTCTGCCCAAGACCTCAGGGTTTTTTCATCTCTTTCAAACTCCTGGCCTGCTTCTAATCACCAAATGGCAGTGGAAGCTAGGAATCTACTGCCATGAGGGCAGAAAAAGGGGAATACAACAAGCCATCTTTGCTACCAACACACTATTCAGTTCTTTTCTTTGACAACCTGACAGTAATTGCATTGAATGGGACTGAATTTTGCTAAAATGACTTTAAAAGGGTTGTTGAGAATTTCCTGTGGGATGCAGTGGCAAGCACCAAGGCTTTCACTTCATTTTCCCTGCTGTCCTTATGCTCCCAGAGGGCTCATTCCTCATGCTGCTTTTTGACAGCATGAAGGCCTGTGTAAACACCCTCTGCCAAGAGAAAGCTCCACCAGATCCTGCCATTTGGTTCTGTTTTCCTCTGTCAGAGGAAGAGATAAATATTCCTACCTGATTCACAGCTGAGCTTGTTGCAAGTATATTTTTAGCACAACCAACCAGCCCTCCTGATAGAGGGAAAGAAACCCAAATGATAACATGAAATTATATATAGAATAGTGGCATTTTGTTTTCAGCAAGCAGCCGAGGAGTTCTGAACCCTGGGCACCCCTCACCAAAGAGGCAGCTTCTGCACTCTGGAACTTGCAGACTTCATCCATCTCAGCAGATGACATATTTAGACTTTTAAAGTACATCTATACAGTCAAACATGAGTTTGGAGGTATTTTAGCATCTCTAAATAAAAATGAGGTTTCTTGAAGTTCTTTAATTTTAGGCTGTTCACACATCAGTGCCTCTTAACAAAAGCATTCCCACTGAATTCTGGGTCCCTGCTCTTGCCCAAAGACCAGTGATGTGAGTGCTCTTCTGCCATGCCAAGTCTGGATTGCAAGCCATGCAGCTTTCTGAGTAATATTCATCAAATAACATAAGCAAATTTCATGCAACTTATTCTATCTGGGGTTTTTCATCCCAAGTGGAACAGGGTAAGCCATCTACATTATTCCCCAAATAATGCAGACAAAACCTATGATTTTTTTTGCAATAAAAGAGCCAATAAAAAGCTTTTCAGGGCCCTGCCCCATTCCATGGGGAGCATCTGGAGATGCAAACAGCAGCCCCTTTTCTGGCCGAGGATGCTGCAGTTTGTTCCACACGTGGCAAACTCAAACACCCCCGGATCACCACGCACATGAAAAAGCTGGTATTTTTACCTGCTTTAAAAATAACAACAACAACAGAACACTGCCATTGCAGCCAGGCAGAGAATGAATCAGACTCCTGCACTATTTTTTTCCTCCCTCAGTAGCTGATTGAGTAGCCTGTTTTTAGAGCTGCCACAGTCAGAGCCCAAGATGCTGAAGGACAACTCCTGAGGTAATTGTTAATTTTCCTCCCTCTCTTGCTCAGAGAGAGCCAGGAGAATAAATCCAGATCACACCACCAGGGCTTTTCCTGCATCTCTACACTGCTCTACAGCCTTTGCTTGCAGAAGAAGGCAACACATTGAATGTGTTAAGCCAGAGAAAACACTTACAGATATGCTGCCTGTGATTCTGTCAAGTTTTATCACTTTAAGCAGAATTAGACCTGCTCATTCACCGTGTGGAAGCCTCCCAAGAAGCAGCTCAGTGCTGCACAGTGATGTGAGATACAGGGTGGATGGAGAAAGCGGCCTTTGGGGTAGGGATTAATTCAACGCCACAGGGCTGGACAGACAGAGCTCAGCTACCAGAGGAAGCCCAGCACTGTCACTGTTTGTAGGGCTGCTGCCTGCTCCCACAGCCTCCGGAGCTCTGCAAGTCCACAGAGGCAGCAGAGAGTGAAGGGGTGAGAGCCAAAGCTGCAGGATCCACACGGCAACTCCGGCCCCCCACGGACACTCCGGGCCCCACACGGCAACTCTGGGCCCCACACGGCAACTCCGGGCCCCACACGGCAACCCCGGGCCCCACACGGACACTCCGGGCCCCACACGGACACTCCGGGCCCCACACGGACACTCCAGGCCCCACACGGACACTCCGGCCCCACACGGACACTCCGGCCCCACACGGACACTCCGGCTCTCCCTGGGCCCCAATGCCTTGCCTTCTTCTCACCACAACAGCCTGCTGATTCCAGCTTGTGCTTAGGGAACAAGCTATTTTTGTCAAAAATGTGGGTTTGAATCCTCTCTGAAAAAGAAGGGAATCAAAGCCAAGCCTACCAGCCCCCTGTAAGCGCCTTGGCCACTGTGCAGAGGGTAAATTGTTCAGGGAGAGGAATTGCTGCTGCTGACCCAATCCTGTTGTTAAAAGCTAAACATGTTCATCTGTTCCTGCCTTGTTTTCCTCTGCCCATCTCAGAAACTTGATTTATTTCCTTCATCTCTCTCTCTCTAAATACTGGGTATCAATTGATCCCTGAAAGCAATAAGTAAACTTCTTCCTTGTCCTTGCCTCATACTGTGGGGTTAATAATTTAAAGAGATCAGCAGTTTTGAGGCTGAAAGAGAACCTGGTGCCTGCTCAAATATTTATATTACAGTGGTACCTGAAATGTAGCTCGAGGTAAGACCAGAGGTGGCCTGTGCACATAGCAGTTATCTCTAATGGATCACAGGGAACACACAGAGATCCGAGACAAAAAAAGCAGCTTTCAGAGCACGTGGAGTTCCACCGAGCCAGATGCACCCACGCTGCGCAGTGGTGGGCAGCTCAGCACACAGCTGGGCACAGCTGGAGGAGCTGGCTGTGGGCACCTCCCCACCTTCTGCACAGTCAGTGAAGCCAAGGAGATGCAGACCCAGATCCTCAAAAGCATTCAGATGTCTGGCTCCTACAGCGTGCCCACAGAACCTAAGAGGATGGGGCCTACACAACTTGCTCAGCATCATATGGGAACTGTGTGGGAGTCCAGACTTAACACCAGCTGGCCCAAATTTAGAAAGCAGAGCCTCCTTCTTAGCACAACGCCCTATAAATACACCTAAGAACAGGAGAGGAGAGATGCTGGCTCCAAAGGTCCAGCCAGCCCACCATCCTCCTGTCTCCATAGCAGCCAAAAGCACAGAAGCGGAGAAAGGTACAGGGACAGGCAGTCACATGTGACATCTCCACCTGCACTCTCCCAGCTCTCCCACTTGCTTCAGGCAGAGGCAGTTACTCTTTGTTCATCAGGCGTCTCTCTGCTGAGCTTGTCCTATTTCCCCTGCAGCCCAGGTGAACTCCTAACTGCACAGCATCCTCCTGCCAGGAGATGCACATCCTGCTCATACACTGAGCTTAAGGAGTGTTCGGACAATGCTCAGGCACAGGGTGGGATTTTTGGGGTGTCCTGTGCAGGGCCAGAAGTTGGGCTGGCTGATCCCTATGGGGCCCTTCCAACTCAGCATATCCTGTGACTGTGTGGATGAAGGTCCTAAAGAAATCAGGTGATGCATTGCAGCAGCTCTGGCTCTCTCCATCTTGTGAGGCCCTGCTGAGGTGATGCAACGAATGCAAAGAGCAGGAAAGCAGAAACCAGGGATTTCAGCAGTCCCACTGAGGCTTTGTTCCAGCCCCGGCACTGCGAGGCTTTGGGCAAATCAGCTCCCCTCCCCACACTGCTGTACTTCCACCAGTGAAACAACAGGCACAGCCACCTTCTCAAAGAAATAGCGAAATGATTCATTAGCTCATGTTGGTGCAGAGCTTTGGAGAGGCAAAACAGTGCTTGCAGGGAAAGGGCCCTACTTCTGGACTGCCCAGGCTTTATGGACACAGAACCACAGAACATCCTGAGTTGGAAGGGGTCATTGAGCCCAACCCCTGGCCATGGAGTCAGCACAGCTCCATCTGTGCTCATCTGAAGCTGCTGAAGTGCTTTCTGCAAGTACTTCCTAATGCCCAAGATAAGAGCATCCAAACAACACCATCAAGAGCAGCCAGAAAGCTCTCAGGAACACGTTTTTATAAGGAAATCTCCTTACAATAAACACCACTTAGAGTATCTGATATAAACTTTCCCACCAGAGAGGGTTTCCCAGATCACCTGTGCACAACTCCTGCCCGGTGAAGGTGCTCCACTGCCAGGATGAGCTGCCGGATGTATTTGCGGGCTTCGTGCTCCTCGAGCCTTTTCTTCTCGTAGATCTTGTGCATCAAGTTGCCGCCAGGGCACAGCTCCATGACCAGGTAGTAGCTGTTCTCAGTTTCCAGTATATCCAGCAGCTGGGCAATATTGGGGTGGCGGATCATTTGCTGGATCTGCCCTTCCCGCCGCAGGTTCTTGGTGACATAGGTGTCCTTTTTGGCTCTTTTCTTGTCAATGACTTTCACTGCCACCTAAGGAGAAAACAGGAGAGGGGGCTGTTAGCTGTCACACTGATGATTTGTTGCTCTAACCTTGTATGAACAACCTTTAGAAAAAACAGGAGTCAAAAGGATGTCCCTCTCAGCTGGCACACCATGGCTTCAGGCACAGCTGCACAGGTCAGAGAAAGAGCTGTTCTTCCAAGCCCACTGACTCGTCCACCCTTTATTTCCTTGTACAACGACAGTCAAAAATTACTGCAAGGAAAGCAGTAACAAAGGAGAGGAGACAATCCCACTAACCATCCACAAACACTTGACACGCTTAACGCTGGGCATTTATTGCAGCTGGTTACTCAGAAAGCCTCCAGGCTGGTGTTTACAACTTTTAAGTGTCGTTTTTGGCTTCTCCTGGCTTTGAATATACGACTGGAGATGATATCCTGCCGTGACAATTTTCTTAAACTACAGTCAGGTGTTGGCTTTGCATGATTAAACAGGATAAAAACATACTACGAAAAACAAAACCATTCTGGTACCACTCTCCTGGCATGTTTATTTTTTCTGCTTTTTCTCTCTCGTGAGAGCTGGAGAGGTACTTGGGACAAGGGCCTGGAGGGACAGGACACAGGGAATGGCTTCCCACTGCCAGAGGGCAGGGATAGATGGGATATTGGGAAGGAATTGCTCCCTGTGAGGGTGCCCAGAGCAGCTGTGGCTGCCCCATTCCTGGAAATGTTCAGGCTTCCCGGTCATCTGCACCTACCCTTTGACATGAATGCCTTGGAATTGAAGGGTAAAACTGCAGGAATTGGGGCTTCCTAGTGTGTGCTAAGAGCCAGGAGCCAATATTGCTGAGTGTGTTTCTGCTAAGGAAAGATCATTCTGATGACATAGCCCTGATGAAGAGATAAGGCTGAACACCACACATGAGGGCTGCCTGGGTGAACTCAGAGCAGCATCAGGACCATAAACACCTGGGAGCTACACTCCTGACTACTCACATTAAAGAGACATCATTTAGTCATCAGATAAAACAACAGGTAAATCAGAGCTTAATTTCACCATTTCTGAAAGCCTCAGGTGATTCACCTAGGAAACGGACTTAAATTAGTACATTCTTTCATCTAATGAGATGGAACTGAGCACAGAGGCTTGCATGGATTATTTAGACAGCAAACCACAAGAGTTACTCTGGTGAGGACAAACAAATTCACAGGTTACAGAAACATGAGACATCACACTGTATGTTGGCAGCACAACACAATCCCTGCAAAAGTTAAAAAAAAAAAAAATTAAAAAGCTGGTATTTTCCACAGCTGCAGGGTACAAAACATGGAGTGGTAACAGTATGGAGCAGCAATCTATTATTCATATTGGTAAGTCACCCCCAATTCATAGACAAAAAAAGCACATTATACGTGCCCACACATGCTCCCCAGCCTGAGCTCAGCTGTGGAGATGGAGCAACCCCCCGAACCCAGAAGACAGAGCCAACCATGTGACTACTTGAGGACTTTTCCACTATCACCAAGAATTAGCTTTCTATGCCTCAAGGACAAACTTTCCCCTTAATTTTAACAGATACCTGGTCAGGCACCCCACCAATCCCAGCAGACGAGCAAAGCAGCATTGGGATTCACCCCAGCTCTGAGCAACCTTTCCTCCTTCAAGACCCCTTCCATCGGGTCCAAGAGATCCCCCTGCACAGCTGACAGAGCTGACCAAGGTGCAAACAGCACATTTGTTCCAGCAATATCCTGTTCTAGGGATCAAACTCTGCATGGACTTACCCCAGGGCTGACTTAGCTAAACATCCCTGATTTTGAGTTCATCCAGAGGTAGACCAGGGCAAGTGAAGACCAAATGTGCCCAGACACACTTAACACACAGAGCCTCCTGTGCGGTGTAGATGTGTGTGCATGCACCTGGAAATTTCATTCATGCAAAAGGAAAAAGCATTCAGGAGAGAAAATACTGTAGATGTTGGGTAATCATAAAACAAACACATTCGAGCTTTCACAGCCTACTCAAGACATGCCAATTACTCAGCTTTGCTCTCCCAAGCTTCAAGTAGGGGCTCTTTGTTTCTGCATCATGCCTATCTCCTGACTTGAGTTCCTGGCCAATATTGGCACAGAAATAAAAAAATAAATGATGAAGCAAGTAATTACTCTCAATATGTAGCAACAGCGGCTCTTGACATTCAAGACTCTGCTTTTGGCTAAACCTCTGCTGTGTAAATAGATAAACGGTTTAGGTTATTCTGTGTTATGAGATACAAAGATGAGTAATAGCCCATATTTTTGGTTCCTGAGTCCTAGAATTACACTGTTGGAATGAATTACTTTCCTGAAGTTTATGGTGTGACACATCATATGAGCAATTGCCACTTCTCTCCATTGCCACACTAAAATAGTCCAGGTTGGGCTAAAGCACTCACGAGTGCAGGTGAGGGCAGGGCAAGGACCTCTCTCCCCCTTGGAGGAGAGGGTGATGCTGCCTGCAGAACCAGGCAGCTGAAACTCCACCACGGGCACGTGTCCTCACCCAAACACCGGCACGTGTCCCACACACACGGGCGCGGGGGACTGGTGCCAGCTCCTGCTTTAGGAGGGCTTGTGAATCTCAGAGAGAGAGAGGCGGGGGAGGGTGAAGCTGACTGGCACCAAACTGCACAAAAACAGTCACAGCAAGGCCCCAAGGAAAAAAATAAACCTGAGAAGAAACAGCTTAAAGGACCAAACGTTGCCTGGAGAAATCTGGGAGCCAGAGCTGCTGCCACCAGAGAAGAGACATTTTGCATCCCCTTTTTTAAGCAGTATGGAATTGCCATGAAGCAGGGAAGAGGGTCACACTTATCCTAGGAATGCCCCACCCATGAGTCCATGCAGGAGGCACCAGCTCCTGTTGGGCAGCTTCCCAGACCTGCCAACAACCCAACAAGATTCTGCTGCTCCAGGCAGAAGGAACCTCCAGGTGCTCAGCGAGCACAAATCAAAGTCATCCTCTCCCCTTCTGCCAGTGACACTTGCAAAAATCCCAGCTCAGGAAGTTGCGCTTCTGTAGACATTTGCTTGCCCAGAGGTCAGTTTACCTCATGGTCTGGATGCTCTGCAGCAGTGCTGCTTCATTCAGTCTTGCCAAGACAGTGTTTTTCTTGGAGTTGACCCTCCCAAAGTTCTCCTCGGTGCTGGAAGCGTGCTTTGAAAACTCACATTTTTCAGTTTCTGCTGTGCCTCAGTAAGAAATTCAAGGCATGGTGTGCCTGCAGTGCACTGCTGCTGGGAACCACATGTTGGGTGCCAGCACGAAGCTGAACACAAAACCAGAATAATACCCGGGCAGGAAGGGAGATCCAAGACAACAGGCTGTCTCTTGGCACAGGAATGCACCTCAGAGAGGCAACAAGCCCTCGTGGCTGCCAGCAAACGGGTTCTCTCAAGGGCCTGTTCGAGGAGCCTAAGTCAAGAAGTCCTGAACAATGCCCATGTCAGATGCCTGCAGTAACAACTACAGGAACACTTCCACTGCAGCGGCCCCAGCTCAGCAAATAATGTTCTAACATGTTTAACTTTGCAGAGAACAGAGGATGGCACATGACCTCGCAAAATCAGGGTGTGACATTTTGAGGACTTTTAAAGAGCCTTCCCCACTTACCCGACTGCTTGGATTGCTTCCTTCTGCAAATTCCCTCCTCAGTCTAAGAGGGAGGCAGTTCCTCCTGGCTGCTGCCAAGGGGAGCTTCGGCTGAATTGAGAGGAAACTGGTTTGAAAAAGAATCCAGCAAGAACTGTGGGATTTGGCCAGGAGACCAACAGAGCACAAGAGAAGCAACTTCAAGTATCGGAGGGACTATTTAGCTGTTGGAGGGACAAGCTCCTGTCTTTTTCATCTTTTGTTTCTTTCAAAGTCTACTTCTGGCAGACCTGCTGGAGATGGTGCCAAGCTAGGCAGCAGCACTCACTCCCAACATCATCCTGGAGCATCCTGACCACGCCAATGCAGCTCAGAGCTGCAGCTCGGGGCACAGGCAAAGCGAAGGCCTGAGACTTGGACTTCTGCACCCAAATCACAAACCTTTACTGTCTAGTTTAAGCTTAGCCAGGAGACTGAGACAAAGAGCCAGACCATGGAGATATTTTGCAGCCATCCGTACTGCAAGTCCCTCTCCAGCTTTCTTCTTTTTGCTGTGCCCAAGGCGGCAATAAATTCAGCTTATTTCCTCCCTTATTTCCAGTGATAGCTGTCTGGCTTCACTTGCAGCTTGCTTTGTATTTACCACTGTTCTCACCACAAAAATCTGAGCTCCGTTTTCAAACCCAGCTGGTAATTTTGGGTGGCCAATTCAAATCATATTAAACAGACCTAACTTTAGCCTGCACAATTGTCAGCACAGTCCCAAAATCAACCCCTTCAAGGGCGTCTCATCTTGGGCCATCAACCAGCCAGGCACAGAACAAGTTGTTCACCACAACCAAATCCAAGGATTAGAAAATGCCAACTTCATTCTCTGGGTGGAGTTTATTCTTTCCTCTAACGGTTACGACTTCACAAATTTCACACTGCAGTAAAGGAATGGGGGGTTTTATACAGCAAGTTCCAGTATCTCAAGAAACAAAGCACTAAAGAAAAGGGTATCTTGGTATTTGCTCTAATTGTAGTAAAATCAGCAATCAGAAAAGGGAGGGAGGAGTCACTGCTGTTAAGGTATTTTCTTCTGAGTCTGACAGCGCAAGCCAAGTTTGGGGTGTAGCAATACACAAACCCAGCTTCTGCAGACAAGTCCAGGATAAATCTCTCAGCAGGCAGAAGGCCACTGGCTCTGCTGGCAGACAAGACACAGCCAGGAAAGCTTGAAATCAGCCCCTGAAGAAACATAAACTCTTCCAGAAAAGAAAGTAGCTCCGAGTACATTCACTCATGTACTTCAGACTCCTGCTAGCCTGAAGGGAAAGAACCCAATTGCCAGGGGACAAAAAGAACATCCTACCATTCCCTACGGCCCAAATATGACAGAAGCCAGCAGTGTAGAAAGGTATTCAGGAGGACTTTAGATAAGCAAATGATCATAAGGCCTCTTGATGTCACAGCCAACTTACACATAATCCCTAAAAGCATAAGCAGGATGTATTTGTTAAAGTAAGAAAAGGTATTAATTACACCTGTCCAAGGCACTGGGGACTATTATTAGATTACTGTATCCAGTTCTGGTGCCAGTAATTAAAAAATTATGCTGAAGCTTTGGAAAGAGTTCTGAAAAGAGCTTCAGAACAGTCTGAGGTCCAAGAACTGTTTGTCGTAGTAACTGACTGAAGCTCAACATATTTAATTAAAAGAATGCTAAGCACTGAGTCAGTGATTTTCTGCAAGCACCTACATGAGGGAAAGATTTCTGATAACAGAAAGCTCTTTAATAAAATTAAAATTAACAACCCAAAAGGTAAATTGAGCAAACTTAGGCTATTCGTCTTCAACATGTCTGTTACCTCACATCATATTTATGGGGAGCTTTGTGCCATGTTCCACAGGCAACTGTGGTTATCCTTCCCTGGACTTCTGCTCTGCTGTTTCCATAGAGCCAGCTGCCCTTTCCCTCTCATCATCTGCGTCACTCCCTGTTCAAACAGGGACAGACAGACACATCCTGACCTGTCAGCATCCCTGGCACCTGGAACAGCTGGACCTTTACAGCTCAGGGACCAGCAGGAGATGGTTTGGAGGCAACTGGGCTGCCACAATGCCCCTACCCAGCCACTCGTTGAAGAAACTCCCATAAAATATGTTTTTCCTTGGTTCTACGTGTCCAAAGCAGCAGGATTTGTACCAGGCACAGAGGCCACAGGGTCAGAGACTGCCTGGGAAGTAGGAACACAGAACAGCCTCATCCATGGGAAGGAACTTGGTCTATGGCTTATCTTGAGTGGGTCACGGCGGGGATCTCTCTTGCCTTTGGCAGAAATAAATCAATTCCAGCAACCTTTCAGTGCTCTCTTGGTCAGCTAATTAATGGGGCAACCATAACTGCATCCGTGAGGGAGAGCAGCACATTTTTACCTCCCTGGCCTCTAAGGATATCTACACAAGTCAAGAGAGATTATGCAGAGACTGATGAAAGTAGTGGTGGCAGAAAGCCAGACACAGACACACAAGAGGATGCACTAAAAGGTTCCAAAAGAAATCCTTACAGAGCTTGTCAAAACCAGCCTCCAGGCCGGAGACATTTCCTGCAAGGAACAATCTTGTCTCTGAGAGCCTGGGACAGATTGGGTTTGCCTTGCCATTGACAAAATGCAAAATATCCATCAAGTATCACTTTCCAGAATCTCCCTGTTTTTCAGAAATTAGCTTTTTGACCCCCATTCCTAAGGTAAGACTGACGTGCCAAAACACTGGAGGAAAACTGTACAAGGTATGAGCAGCTCTCAGGGAAGACTTTTCTCAGGGAAGCACACGGGGAGCCTGACATACAGATGGAAAACCCCTTTGGACCAACAAGGTCCTCACTCCACATCACTGGAACTCGGTGGCTACTCCCAACCACTCCCAGGGGCAGGCAGCGTGACCAGTGCTGGGAAGAAGAGGTTCCCTGCTCCCAGACGTGTCCCCAGCAGGCTGCCAGGACAAGAGCAGGGACATGGGAGGGCACAGACAATGCCTGGGCTGCCAGCGTGTCCTGCATCCCACCCAGCTGTTCCTGACAAACCATATCCCCCCTATCGCTGAGAACTTCCCCTGGCACAGAGAGATGGATGAAGGTCTCAGGTTACAAAGGGGGAAGCAGAAGCAGAGCAGTGATACCAATGACATTCCTCCAGCACTGATCCCTGCAGGAGAAACCCGGCAGCTTCCCATTTTCCTGGCTGTGGGATATGTTTCCCATTAAATAGCCCCTGTTTCACATTTTAGTGATCTTATGCAGAACTGGACTCATGGAAAGCTAAGTGCCCCTGATTTAATACCAATACAGCTCTCTGGCTTTAAGGAAGAGAAAAACCAACAACCCAATCCCCATGAGCCACTGCTTTTGAGGCCCAGGTAATACCCTCCTTTGTAGTGATTTAAAATACAGCAGATAAAACATTTACAACTGTCAGGAGCCAGGAAAAAGGTGTCTCCAATAAAGATTTTATATATAAATAATATGCTCTCTCCCTCAGCTCCGTGGACATTATTCACAGAAAATAAATTTATTCTCTGAAAAAAATGTTTCCATGACAATCTTCCACAACAGACAGAGAGCAAAGGAACTTTATTTTATATAACTTGGCTTTTTTTAGTTCTCTTTGTTGCAGTGGTTTTCCTCACAGTGCCTGTGATCTCACATGGCAAATGAGAAGCACCATGGGAATAGCACCAAAGGTGTTGAACCCAGAGCTCAGCAGGGCCAGAGCAGAGCAAACACTGACAGAAAAGGAGACTTTGGTCAGGGCAGCTGCAGCTTTCGTTAATTTTTCGCAGGTGGTTTCCCTGGGGGACCACGGTGACTCCTCCCAGGCCCTTTCCATGTGGATGAGGTTTGACCCTGCTCTCTGCTAGCACTGACTCTGAGCACAGATCAGCACAGGTGCAGCAGGGGTTCACTGAGCCAGCTCACAAAGGGGTGCCTCTGTTCTACGTGGGCCCCAGAGTGGCTTCTCTCCTGCTCCACAAAAGCCAGCCCAGTTCTCTTCATGGCACAACCTCCAGCCTACCAAAACCACTCTCAACACTGGGTTCACCCCCCGCAGGAGATCAGCCACCAGACAACCCCTCAACGAAACACAGCATGAGCTCCTTCATTGAGCCACGGGAGAGGGAGGTTTGGGTTTTCTGCTCTTCAACTCATCTGAAAATAACAGCTCAGCCGATCTGGAGCTGAAGGAACCAAAGTGGGGCAAGCAGAGCAGCACCAGCATGGCCCGAGTCCAGCCAGTTTGCTCTGGTGCACTTGTATCCCATGCTGCCAGGTGAGCACCAGCACTGCAATCCACCTAATTAATCTCCTGGCTGATATCTCCCCAATTACTGGCTTTGGACAGCTTTGGTGCCTCTCCATAACCTTGAAGAACAGCACAGTCAGCTGTAAACACTCAGCTCATTTCCCTGCCGCTGTTCAGACAACACAACAGCTTGGGGTTCAGGCAGACTGTCACAACTCAGTCACCACAAGGTTTGTCACAACTGCTTTCCTGCCAGGGTTATATCCTGGGGAAGAGCAAGTGCTGCTCATTAATAACCTCCCTTTTCCCAACTGCAGGCAAACAAAACTCCTGAGGGCAGAGGGACAAGGAGCTGCATCTGCTGAAATGCAAGAAGCTGCAGGTCACTGCTGTCACAGGAGACACTGCACAATGCAGGAAGCAAGATGTGCTTTAATTGCCAAGACATTTATAGGTAACACATGCCTTAGGGAATGGGCATACAGCTCTACATATCATTAAACAAGTTAGAACTAAAAAACTTGCAGGAACAAGTACACAGATCCAGATGTGAGCGTCACCTGGTGTCAATTCAGCCCAAAACACTCGCTTCCCTCCATCCTGCATCTGCCACTGAAAGGATAACAGTCTGTAGGAAAAGCAGCACATTGCTGACATGAGGCATCCTTAAAACTGCTGAATGCAAACTTGAAAGCAGATTATCTCAAGAGGATAAGGAACTGCCACATGTGCATCAATTCAGCTCATTGCAGAACAAGTTGCAAGCTACAGCTGAAAAACATTAAGGCAATCTTTCTGGAAGTCAGACTGTGCATTAATGAACAGGCTCCTGGCCTATCCAAGCTCATTCCTGCCCACACCCAGTGTGCAACACAGGAAAGGGAGAGAGGGAAGAGCATGACTTTATATCCAATTTTCACCTGGTTATTTTCCAGGTGAAACAGACTGAGCAGCTGGACGCACATCAGCAGTTTGGCTTCACTCTGCCTTCTACTAAAAACTCCTGCAAGCTCCATAACACCTATCAGGGAACACTACACTGACACAGCAGCCTGGGCCTGCTCCCTGCCAAGTCCTCAGTGCTGCCATTGCAACCACAACACTGTTCTCCAAAACATTTCCCAGAGTGCTGCATGTTAACAGAAGTGCGCGTGGAACAGCTTCAGCACAAATTCTGGATCTGCACACACAGACACAAACCCCCATGAACAGAACAGTGTCAAAGCTGCGAAAGCAAACACCTAGGAGCAAGAAAATGTCAAAATCCAGGCTGCAGAAACACCCTCGTCTTGTTTCCTCAGCGCAGGTAATTAAGAGCAGCACATCATCCAGGTGCAACAGTTGGCAGCTGTTTAATAAAGGGGAACAGCATCCTGGGGAAAAAGCCACCCTGTTGATTGGCAGTCAGTGCTTTTCAAAATAAGCTTTTTTTTTTGCTTTTTTGGATAGAGATAAAATTTGAAAATACACAGAGAAACAGGTAAAGATAGAACTACTAACTAAACATAAGTGAGAGAGCAAACGCATCCAGGAAACTGATATACAAGTATCACTGGGGGAAGAAAAAAAAAACGAGATCAAATTTCAAATTAAAATCCTTCAGCTTTACCCTCTGAGCCCCCGAAAACAATGAAGGTCTCACAGTTTTACCTGCAACCTCACAATACCTGGGAGGGAAGAAAAAGGAAAAGGTTGAACTGAAAGACTTGCAAACACTTCAAAAACTCAACTTCTGTCTGCAGTGAGGCAACCTGCTGACCCATTTGGTTGGCAAGATGGTTTGAAAGTGACACCACACACACCCTCAAGGCCCCCAAAACTCAGAAAGGGTAAAGACAGAGGTAAAGATCCTAGACCTGTACATGATACGTATCAAATTTCCCAGGTTTTAAACCAGTGCTACTGCTTGGGAAATGCTGGATCTTGAAACACAGACAAGGCTGAAGGTCCCCCCCAGTGTTGAATCTCCCAGCAGCGATGTCACCAGGGAGGGAACG
>VWZT01004611.1:3134-73655 GCA_013397055.1 Pachycephala philippinensis
TTTTTCGTTTTTCGTTTTTCTTTTTTCTTTTTTCTTTTTTCTTTTTTCTTTTTTCTTTTTTCTTTTTTCATGTGAAAATCCAGGTGCAATTGAGTAGAGTGCTGTTCATTGCAATAAAATCTAGTAAAAATATAGGCAATATTTAGAGTCATAGAGTATGTTTATCTTTTAGGTAAAGGCTGATCAATAGTAGCTTATTCAGATCAGGGCTGTCAGACAGCACCTTCAGAATGTATAAGGAGGTCAAATAGTTTCTCATTCCAGTCATACTTACTGGTCTCTGATTTGACTTGTTAAGAATCTTCTGTTATCAAGGGTAATACCAGTGAAGGTTGTTTCTAAGTAGATAGTGATAAATACTTGTTGGATTTAATATCATGATGATTACATCTTAAATGACAGTTTTGAAAGAGTCTTTTCAATAAAAAACTCTAATTTTTTGCTTCTTTAAATTTTAAATTTTAAGTGATTACTACAAAGCCTGAATCTTCAATTTCTTGCAGAAAGAAAACATGTTTCCATGTTTGTAGCTGCTTTTAAAAGCAGCTTGTTATCTGCAGAAATGCCAAACATTTACATTGTTTTGTTCATATGCTTTCATGTTTTGTGTACTTTAGGAAAGCTTGTACTAGACAGTACATATATTTGAAGTATTAAGTACAAGAGATATAGAGTGATCTGTCATTCTGAATCACCTTTGCAAAAGCTTATGAAGTAAAATCAAGGCACATCCATCTAATTCCTGACACATTTGACACTCTTGCTTTGATAACATGGCTCTGCACAATTTTATCAGTATGTGTAGCAAGCTTGCTTCTTTTTTTATATCCCATTCTTCACAGAGAAACACAAAATCTTACAAACAGTTCAGAAAAAATGAAATTATGCCCACCTATAGTCAGGAAAACCAGTGTCCTGTATAGATTCAAGCAGTCTTGTTTCCCACAGAGGTTAGCATTTGCATAATGATATGTTAGAAGTTGCATTGCTAAGTGAACAAAGTTAAAGTTGAGTAGGGAAGTGCAACTTAAATTCAAAGCTTGCTAATGAAAAAATTTTCAGTTATACATGAAGGAGGTAAGATTATTCAGAAACAGTTCTTTGAGGACATAAGGATTAAATAGTAATTCAGTGCATTTTGCAGTTTGTTATGTGATGAATCAGATTTAATATAAAGAAAACTGAAAGGAAAGATAATGAAAAAACATTATTGGGCTGATTATTTGTGTTCAAGCAGAGGGTGTTAGCTTTGTGCCCATGAAATATTTCCTGAAAAATTTGTTTTAATATATTATTTTTATATCTATTAGACTCTTAGTATTTCAGTTTCTGTTGCTTCTACTTGGATGTTGCAGAGTGCTAGTTTATAAGAGAGAAGAAAAGAGAACTATTTTTCACTTCTAAAAGTAGTTGACTGACTGAGTGATTTGAAGTGGTAGAAAACCTATATAGCATTTGGAGCAGGAAAATAAGAAAAGGCTGAGAAAAATTGCCAATAGCAAAAAACCCCCCAAACATTCGATGAAAATGCTGGTCCATCATTGGGTGCATACAAGCTGGTACATCAGTGGGTTTTTTGGAGGTATCTGAATTCAACAGTCAAAAGCTAGAATCTTATTACCATTTGAACTAGCGTTGGTTGCTTTGTTTCTCAGTGATTATTGTTTATTTGACTGGATTTCAGTCAAGGGTCAGCATCACATCATACAATGTCATCTGTTGTCCACACCAGAAGATGGGTACTAGAGTATGGATGGATATCCCCTTAACTGGAATTTTCTGAAAAATAATTATTTTTCATTCCAGTATCCAGAAAGGAAAAAAAAAGCAGTAGTGCAATTATTTGTGCTATAGCTATTAAGCTAGTTTTGTAGATAAGGAGAGCCTTAACTTTCCAAATGTTCATTCAGACTATTATTTAAAACAATTACTTAAACCTGACTGGAAAGAGTGTAAGAACACAAAACATGGAACTTTCCCATGTTACAATGAAATCATATAATTTTAAACTGTAATTATAGTTCATAATTATTACCCAAAAATAGTTTCAAATGTTTCCCAACTCACAACTGTAGGTGAAGTTTTCTGTCCAGACCCATTTCCTTATGATATGCAATAATTTTTACTTCTGTGTTAGTTACCCGGATCTACAGCAGAAAAGAAGCCAAAAGGCTGACTGAAAATTGTGATTCTGTTCAGAACATTCAGCACAAGTAGGGAAAAAGATTACTTATTTCATACCTCTTATGAAGTGTTCTGCTGGCTTATTCAGGTGCATTACATCAACCAAATATGAAGTTATTTAAAATGGTGATTCTTATGATGAATCAAAAAGATAGCAAGAAAGATCAGGAAAATAAGCACTAAAAATAGAATTATGTATTGAAAGGATGTTTCTGGACTTTCTAAGAAGAAAATGTCCTTTAGTGAAACAAAAGTCTCAAACATCTGACAGACAGTCACTATGGTAGATTAACTTGTGTGGAAAATTTTTCACTACAGCGTGAAGGATTTGAAAATAATGTTGCAGGGGCAATGGAGAATTTTCATGGCCCCATTCTAAAATAGGGACTTAAAATTCGCGAGTTAACTGTTAGAAAATAATTTTTTCAGGCAGTGAGGTATGAAGGTTTTTCTAATGCCAAAATGTCATTCTATAATGAAGGAAAAGTTGTACTAGTAGTGCACCCTCTTTTGTGGAAAAGAAAGTTTATATTTCATTATAAACGTGAATTTTTAAAATTAAGTACTCAAATATGATTGTTATCTTAGGGAATTAAACTGAGCTTCAGTGAGAACTGCTTCTGAATTTTCCCTTTTTTCTTAGAAACAGGACTGTATTACCTTCTTCATCTCTAATTTGATTAGATATGGTTCCATTCAAAATGATGTTTGTTCAAACTGTGTCTGTATATCCTGAGTAATAATGACTATCAGAAGATGTGAGGCTTTTTAATACTGCACAGTCTCATTTTACAAATTAAGTTTCTATAATAGGGATGATGGGTGACAAAAGGGCATAAGGGATCTTAGAGCTAAATGATAATTTAAGACTAAAAAAATGTAATATACCTGTATCTATAAGCCTTTGATATGGAAAAATGTAACAATTTCTTAAATAATTTTTGTTTCAAGAAACAAGACCAAGGTTATAGAAAAAAAAGTTAGAATTAAGGCTATCTGTATGTAGGAGAAGCTGCCTGATGAATGAATATATTTACTAAAGCAAAACGTGTAACTAAAATATTCACTAAGATTGAAAGCTTCTGGAGAAGCACCCTAAACATTAAAAGAAAAAGGAGGAGGAAGGAAAACAACTCCCCAGAAACAAAAGAAAATGGGGCATTTCAAGACAAAGTATAAAAGCAAAATGTTCCATTACTGATATTAACTTTTTTTCTCTTGTAGGGCTTCAGCTTAATCTTTTTCCTCAGTGTAAATGATGCAACAATAGAGTGGTTTTTAGGTGTATCCAATGAAACCTCTCTGATCCGTTGACATCATAATCTGCACATGATAATGGCTGTTTCTTCTAACATCTCAGCAAACTTTTAATGGAAAAGATCTATAAGGAAGTTTTATATTTCTAGGCTTCATTACTTTTTATGAAGCAAAGCAAAGTACACTTCCTGAAGCAGAAAGATAAAAAAAGTCCTAAAATGGTTATAACTAAGTAGTAACTGGAAATAAACCAACATTTTAGTATGTACAATAGCTTCTTTTTTACTTCAGTTTTAATTTATGTGCTAAATCAAAACATGTACATTTCCTTGTAAGTGTACTCCTACCTTTTATAGTGTTCTCAAAGTAACTTTTCACTCTTTTGAAACCTACAAATTATCTGGTATTTCTTGTGCAATCAGTATTCTCAGGAGCAACATCATGCAGCAAATTCTGACCAGGACTTCCAGTTTTCTGGATCAGCTGATAAAATCTTCAAATCCCAGAGAGACTTCAGACTCAGGGGTCTTCCAAAACTACCAGTTCTCAACAGCCTGTGAAGGAGCATTCTTGGCAAGGTAGATGATCAAAGGAATGCCTGTACTCTAGCAAAAGCACTTGCAGGAATATGTAAAGGTAAGATTTTAACAAAAATAGGGTTTTATTTGAAAGTAGTTTACCTGTTTAAGTATTAAATAAATGGATCAATGAACTTAGTGGAACAACTTAGTGTCCATGTTTGTAGCACTGAGATAAGGTATAATTATTTTCAGTATAATTTTGGATATTATCCTTCAATTACATACTGAATAGTGTCCAATAAAGCATAATTATGACTTTATATCAACACAAATCAGTAGTGTAAGAAAAAAACCCAAACAAAACCAAAAAAACAACACAAAGTAGTTTTGGCAAGAAAACAAGTTAATATCTTGCTTAAGAACTCAAAGACCAAACAAATCCAAAGAGATGAAACGTATGTGTGTGAGTGGTGTGGGAGCCTGCAATGAACAAGCAGGAAAACACAGTTTAACAATGGATCAAACTAATTTGAAGTAACTTCATACAATTTTCTTTATGAGAAGCAAACTTTCTTGCAGGAAAAATAAAACTTCTGTTTGCAGAAAAACAGTCTTACAGAGGTTGGGTGTTCCACCAAAAATGTTAACATAATTCTGATTTGGTTAAAAGCCCATCTCTTTATCTGCTCTGCAGTTTTTCTCCAGTTTTCAGCTGCACTTCCAATTTTTACAAGCCAAAAGGATTTTCCAGATCTTTGCAGTCCAGCTTTTAACAGCCTGCATAATTGTAAAATTGAAAGGTTGGTAATAAGCAAAATATTCCTTTGCATTAAGTTACGTCTTTATATAATAGAGAATCCTTCTTACTGCATTGTTACTTACACGATGGAATGATACACTGTATTTATTTTTTTTTAAATTTCTTTCATTTTCAAAGAGGAAACCCCTTGCATGGGATTAATTTTTAAAAGTGTTATCAATTCTGATGGCAATTTGCTTTGGTCTTCCACTGCTTAAAAGAGTAGAATTATAGTTCAATATCTTCATTGCTTTTGTGTTATTGCTGAGCCTGTCAACAAGGGTACTAGTGAGCCTCACTCCCTTTGGTTTATTATATGCTTCTGATCCTTCTGGCAGATGGCAAGATACTATATGAGTAACAAATAATGACAGATTAAGATAAAAATTACATTCTTTAAAAGCTATTTAAGCCTCTCTAAGGATATTCACCTTGTAAATGAGATACTTTACTTCAGGCAGCCTATAAATCTTGACAATATTGAAACTAGTGCCTGTGATGAAATACCGGTCTTGAAATGACAATGTTTATTGAGGTCATATATTACTTTGTATTTGAATATTTTTCACCAGCTGGAATTTTTTCCCAGATAATTTTTACTCTAGCCGGAATAATTATTTGGGGTTTTTTGTTGTTGTTGATGTTGTTGTTGTTGTGTTGCTTTTTTCCTGGCGGTCCATCTACTTTTTTTAGATTTTCGGTTTTGTCCAAAAGACAACTGTCAAAGGGAAAGTGACTTGAGAATAGAAGCATGTCAGCTGCAGTATGTATAGCCTGCAGCATCCCCAAATCCATCTGTCCCATGCCCTGTGGCACATCCTGCAGTTTATGTCTGCAGGAACTACAAACAGGCAGCAGTGTAGTTTCCTGGCTGATGATCATAAGCTGCACTGTGCTCCTACTAGAGCTGACGCTGGTGAACCTGTCAAATACAACATCAGTTCCTATCATTGTCTCATGAGCAATGAGTTATTGCTTTGATTGTTCTGTAGAGTTGCCAACTACACAATGCTATGCAGGGTTGGGGGAATTTTCTTTGTTGTGTTTGGTTTTGTTTTTTCTCTTTCTTTCTTTCTTGTCCTCTGAGCTTGGAATGAGTTTACAGCCATCAATCAACTTATAGATGACAAGCTCTTCATCTGGAAAGTTTAGTATTAATTTTGTTGAATTTCTTGTTGTCTGAGCCAACTTTGATGTGGTTTTATCCAGTTTGTTTCCCAATCAGTTTAAGTGAGAAATGTTTATTTGGAAATCTTACGTTCCACAATTCATATGCATCACAAAAAGGGTCCAGTCAACTACTAAAATTGCATGAAATTATAAGGAGCCTCCTAAGATAATTCTTACATTTAAAATTTAGTTCTTGCTGGGACTTTTTTTTCTCCTTAAATGTGTGATTTTCCAGGATAAATAGGAAACTTAAATTATCAAAAAACATTTTTAAAGCTGTTTTCTGTTTAATCTCTCTAGGAAACTTTGAAATGTTTTACAGTGAATTAATTGTCCAGGTCTTCTGCTGGTTTACCTTACTTTTAAATTTTCTGTTAATTCCAAAAGGTCCAGTGTCAAACCATTAAGTCTTGTGGTACTTTTGTGGTAGAGATTGGTGTTTTGAAAAGACATGAATTTGCCCAGATGATGTATTTAAATTTAGTTGAATTATATTCATGTAAAAATCCATGTTAGAGACCTGACAACCACAGCAGTTGCAGTTCTCAGTGTGCCACGTCCAGTACTGTGAAAAAAGGTAACCTTAGTTATTTTTCAGTCTTTGGCTTTTATGTTGTTTTTGGGTTCTGCTTAATATAAAGGTTTAGTCTACTCCAATAGAAAACTGAATTTCTGTTGAAGGTATTTTGTACAGAAATGCCCTGCTTTGTAGGCTTTAAAAGAAAGGGAATCTTTGTTTGTTGAATTTCTGTCTGGATATTGACTGGGATAGAGTTAGTTTTTTCTTAGTGGATGTTACAGTGCTCTGCTTTGGATTCAGTATCTGAATAAAATGGATAAAATGTGACAATAGCTTGAAAATGTTCTCAGTCAAATTGCCTTCATTAATCATCTGTATTTTGGCTTCTGTTAGTCTTCCTTTTCATATATAACAAAATTGCTGTGGCTCAATGCTTTTTAACATGAAGGAGAAATTTTTCTGCTCTATTACCTTTTACAAAAGCAGTTTAGGATGTGATATATAGACCATTTGTTTTGTGTTCACATATGCTTTAAGGCACCTCTCCATTGCAGCCTGACTGCAACTGGTTTCAACGCTCCTTGGAAAAGATATGGAGATCGTCTCTACGAGCAAAAGGAGATCACTTGGGGTTCCAGTCCATCTTTGCTGTTTCTTTTTGTTTTGCAGGAAGCAGGGAGGCTGTCTGGCAGAATGTATGTGTGTTTTCTAGAACTGCACCTGAATGTATATATACCACCCTTTCAGAGATGACGAAGGAAGCAATTCTGGCAGTATGCTCTCTGTGCAGAGCTTGTTCCTTCACATCTATTACTGCCTTGAATAAAACCAGGCTGTAAAACACACTCTATGCTGAAGGCACTAGTGCAGTTCTGCCTCAGGCAGTCATCATCCTGGTCAGCACACATCTCTGTGAAACTAGCCAAGGTGGATAACATATCCAGAAAAAGTGGAGCAATCAGGGTATTCCTTCCCGGACTTTGTATTTATTGCATGAAAAAAAATGAGAAAGGTGCTGTTCAGCTCTAAATCTGTTTTCAGATCCACAGAAGCTTCAGTGATCTTCAGTACTCTGCAGGCTGATGTTGCAGTTATCTGAACTGGAGGGTTTGAACCCAAAGCACATGGCAAAAAAAACACAGAACAGCCACAAAGCTGTGACATTATCTCTAACATTCTGCATTGGGTAGTGCAGGGATAGAATAAAGACAAACTCACTGTGTCCTACAGTAAATTTGTGGCAGTCTCAAGGCTAATATAGATTCCACAGATAGTTAAACTCTAAATATCTGGAGGCAGAGTTTATCTTGCTTTTTCTACTTTTTAAACATTTACCACAATGATGGCCTGGCAACTGCTTTTAAGCACCTTTGTGTTCAGTTCATATTAGTGTACCACAACAGAATTTCACTGCCCAATATTAATTTATTTCAGTGCATATAAAAAAATCCAAACAAGCATTAAGTTTTTCTAAGACTTTAATTATTTTATTTTAATGAGTCTTTTACATGCTTAGTAGATACAACTTCTGTTTTATTTTATTTTTCTCTTTAAACTTGCTAGAAAAAAACGAAAAGGGAAAGAGCACGATGAAGAGGAAAAGTCAAGGGAAAATCTGAAATGGTAATGTTTCTTTGGAGCAGATCTTGTGAGGTGCTGCTGGCATTTTTAATTTACATTAATTGCAAAACGTGAAGACTTTTTGGATGAAATTTAAGAAAGAAGCTGAAAAAACAAAGGTTGTGCTGGTCAGATGCCAAAATACAACTGTAAATCTTGTAGACTTTTATCTCCCTGATTTTGCCTCCAGATATTTAACTCCTAAGAAACAGGAATTGTGTTCTCGCCTTCTCCTAGCTTCTTTAGATTTTAATTATTTTTCCTAGTACGAGTTGTTTAAAAGCTTTTTTTGAAGGTTGCTGGGGTAGGAGTAGTTTTTTGGAAAGAAGACCATCTTCTACAGAAGCTTCTGCTGGGTGCTCAGAAGCTGTCTGTTCATGTCTCAGCCTTGAGGTTTCCTGTGTCACCTTGGACAAATCATGTATGTGAGTGGGTGCTGTAATGTCTTCTGAAATATGTTTAGTACCAATCTGTCTTGCCAGCAAAATTTATTGTTAGATCTCTGAGGGCTGTGGGACTTGCAGAATAGTTTGAGAAGGGTGAGAAAGAGCAAGATGAACAGTGGGTAGAGAAGAACTGGAATAATGCTTCCAACATGAAAGAATGCCTCAAGGCTTGATTTAAACACCACTGTAACTTTAGGGATGAACGAAGAGCTTTGCTGGGTGCTAAGCACACAAAATTCAGTCCTTGTAGATAATCTTTCCCATATAAACTCCTGTTCCAATCAGTTCAGAGGTTTAGTTATTGCAGCATGTGCAGTGCAATACTGCATTGTTCCTCATCCAAGAGCTCTGCTTTCTCTCCAAGTACTGTAAGACAGGAAGAGTCATGTTGGGGCTTAGAAAACTTGAGCTGTCTCAAGGTTTTTGCTAGTCTGCCTTCATATCTCTGAACAATTTAAATAACCCTCTTGTGATTATCTTTTTCCTGCAGGGACAATGGGGATTAATTATGGGTATGAAGCTCCAGAAGATCAGGCTTTTAAACTTCTGTCTTTAGACAACCCTTGTGATCCTAGACAGATAACCTGCTGTCGATTTATTTTAATGAACATATTTTATCACTGTTGGTCTTTATAAGCTCTTCCAATTACATGGCAAAGTTTTGGACCTTTCTATATGTTTTGTTGTTTCAGAGCTCTTTTCATTATGCCTCAATATGGATATTTCCATGTGCGCTGTATTGCCAGGGTTGTCAGTCAGAAGAAATAGACTAAACACTAAAAGAAGGCAGGTTTAATTTAGAAGAAAAAAAGTTCCAGAACTATGGAATCTTGGGACATAATGTGAAAAAAAGTTGGGACACTAAACTCCTTGATATTTCAAAAGAATGCTTGAGGCAAGAACATAACATGGACTTTTACTGACAGTATTTAGAGAACAAACATCTTCAAAGTACATGACAAGTGTACTTTGTAAAAGTTGTCATAACATGTCTAAAATCTTTGTTCTTAGTAAAGCTATAAGTACTTGATTTTTTTAAAAGTAAATTTTTCTGAAATTCTCTCGAAATATTCAGACATAATCTTTATCTTGTCATTTATAGTATTTTGGGCTACACAGTTATTCTGGGCTTCTAGAAGAAAAGTGGTATATGTTTGGAATATAGATATTAAGCATTCATTATGATGAAAATTACATAAAAACAATATTTAGGATTTATCAGAAAATACATTTTTGAAAGCTCTCAGTGTACTTGCATAGGAAATACTAGAAAAGCAAGTGATCATTAAATCTAGTAAAAGGAAACTTTAAAATCATTACATTTGATTGTTGATTTATTTACATAAATACCAGGAGAGGCTGCTATCTATATGGGTTTTGTCTACTAAAAGGGAAAATATTTGATTCTTAAAAACTTTTCTCAGGTGCCTTTTTTTCTTTAACATGGAAGCAATCAAGAATATTATATTATATATTTAGAAGAATATTTTACCATCTTTTTAAGAAGTCAAGAGTCATCCCAGGAATTCTGAAAAATTTCACTCTCCCCCTTGAAACTGTTTGCTGTTAATCTGAATATTTTGTAATAGCTCAGAAATATTCTATTCAAGTCTGGAATTCTAGTCTATTGGTCTACTTGTTACTTTTTTATTTTAAACTTAACCTTGAAATTAAAAAACCTATAAATATCATGGCTCATTTTTCTCCAAACATCCTAGCATTTTCAAAGCCCTGAAATATCTATATGAAAAGATTAGGAAAAGAAAAACATTCTTCTTGAAGTCAAGGCCAAGGCTGGATGGACATCTGAGCAACTCAGTCTAGTGGAAGGCATTCCTATCCATGGCAGAGGGGTGGAATGAGATGATCTTTAAGGTCCCTTCCAAACTAAACCTTTCTGTGATTGTACGATTCTATGAAGCGACAGATTTGTAAAACCTCCCTTTCACTTCAATTGAGAGAAGACACCATGCTTGTTTTAAAAGAAATCAGTTAACTACTTTAAACTTGCCTTCTTAATTAGATAGGCATAGTCCTAAGGAAATATTAACTGCAACATCAATGTGTTGAGATTGTAAGTTCCAGCTATTCTAGTGCAGTAGCATATGGAAGATCCCATTATGAACTGTGGCTTCATTGCATTGCATAATGAAAGGAAAACAGCTAAAATACCTTATAAGTAATTGTGAAACAGCATCTTCACAAAATTAAAATGGAAAAAGCAAGGGGGAAGACAAGATCTCATGATTCATTAATAATAAAAATTTAAATTCATTAATATATAACTGACTTGAAACATTTGCATACCTAACTGAAGTTTACAGTACTTGTCTCTTGACATATTTTCATCTCTGTGCATTTTACTTTGAATGAGGGATACATTAAATGTCTTGTTTTCCAGTCTAATGCCACAGATACACAAGCATGCCCAGCTAATCCCCTGGCTATCACATATGTTCACCAAAGTTTTCATTTCATATCTGAAGCCCTACAATTGTGACTTTAATGAATGTTTGAAATGATGGATTTAATCAATGGCTAGTCCCCAGAATTTGTGTATTTCTACACATTAACGATACTCTTTGAAATTTTGAGCATGGAAAAGATGTCCCATAAAAATGTAACAGTCTTTGCATCGCAAAGCTGAAATTGTTTTGGCAAGTGCTGCTAGGACATGCTGTTGACCACAGCAGTGATTATGATACTCCTAAGCCTAATTCTTCTACAGGATACAGTCAGGAACCGAGGGCTGAGCAATTAAGTGTCAGAAGGAGTTTTTTCAGGCTGATCCCCCCTTTATCCAGCATCAAACCTGGTCCAGCATACCTACACTCTGAATTGATGAGAACAAGTGTTTATTCTGTGACACTTATGGGGTTAGAGTGAACAACAGTAATCAAAACCTCAATGTGTATTTAAAAATCTCAGGAATATTCAAAGTGAAGTTTTATTCTCAGAGGATAATTACTGTCTAGGTTGTGGTGGAACAAGATTAGGTTGGATGTAGCTCTGAGAAACCTGGTCCAGTGGAAGGTGTCCCTGCCCATGGCAAGGAATTTGGATTGAGATGGTCTTTACAGTCCCTACCAACCCAAATCAGTCTGTGATTCTATGATTCTAGTTGGACTTTATGCATGCTTCCTCAGACATCACCCTATTTTGTAAATTAATGCTCTGTTCTGGTCCTATTTTTTTCTATTTTAATGTAGTTTATCAACTTCATTATTTTCATATACAAATTTATTTTAAAAGTGGATAGACAGGGATAGCTGGTGAAAAACACTCTGAGAAGGTTTCACCATTTGAACTGTTACTTCGATGGTTTGAATTTCAACTGTTGTAAAAGAGAGCAAAACAATCTGTATTTTAAGATCCCAGTATTTGGGAACAGTAGTGAAAATTGCTTAAGCTATTAGTATAAGGTGATACTTCTCTTTTTGAGATATTTTAGAAAAACCACCATTTGAGCCAGATGGCAATACCAGGGCTGGATAGAGATTTATATTTGTAATGTTCAAGGGAACTTTGACAACATTTGAAATTTAATGGTGTCAGAGCAGGATATTAGAAAAAGCTGCTTCCCCCAGAAGGTGGCTGGGCACTGGAAAAGACTCCCCAGGGAGGTGATCTAAGCACCAAGGCTGATAGAGTTCAAAAAGTGTTTGGACAATGCTGGCGCATGGTGGGATTGCTGGGTCTGTTTTGTGCAGGACCAGGAGCTGGACTGGAGGATCCTTGTGGGTCCTGTTCCACTCAGAATATTTTATGATTCTAGGATTCAGTATTTTTTCTTGAGTGGGTAGTTTTGAAAGCCACAGGACAATGAGGCAAAAATCATTCTTTCATCACTGTCATCTGAAGAGTGTTTTTCCTACCTGGTGTATGTGTACCTGGTGTTTCATACGTCTGTGTGAGCAAATTATCACCCACCACTTGTTTTCAAAAAGACTGTCAGAGTGCCACCATCTTGACATTTGCTTTGGAAAAGATGCTATCAAGGGTTTAAGGGTTGCATTTCTCCATGCAAATTATTTACTTGAGTTTTATTTTATAAAGGTTTAAGACTTTTTCATTCTTCGGGATTTGACTATAGCTTTTTTTTTAAAAAACAGGATACTGGAAAACAGTGCTATGCCTGCCTCCCAACGTCCAAACTTTTGATAGATGCTTAAAACCTTTACAAGCTTTGTGAAGAACAAATAACTGGGTCAATTTTTTTGTTCCTGTCTTCCTGATATTTTGCTCTTTAGACAGATTCTATTAGATCACTCCATTACTTTAAGTATCAGCTGGAGATAATTTTTTTCGTTCAGATCTGTCTGTTGTCTTTTCTCTCTAGAGCCCTTTTTGTTGCATCCCAGCATTGTCTTTCTTCTTTAGTCTTTTCTGGAGTTCAGGGGTTTTGTTCCTTTGCCAACTGTGAACCCCTTTTCTAACTTCCAAGGCTTCTTCTTTCAGACCTGTATCTCTTTTCCCCTTCTCACACAGGAACATGGAAAAGAGAGCTGTAGAGGACCTGTAGGGTATCCACTTGGGTTTCTGACACATGCTTGAAAATTTCATTATGGAAGTGAAATTAGAGGTGCTGAACTTTCCATGATCCCTTTTCTAAGGATAAATAAATACCCTTAATATTCCTTAATAAAATAAGAACAAAATGAAAAATTTTGTACTGTTTCTATGAAGTACTATTAACAGTTCAATAGTTGACTGTCCATGTAATTGAACATAGGAAAAGACTTTGTTCCATGCATATAACATACATATTCATTATTTCTGTTTCTGGAAAGTAAACACTTCTTGAATTAATCCGACCCACATGCCCCTATTATCCCATGAAAATAGGCAAGAAATAAACCTTTAATGGAAATGCTGTCAAGATACTGTAATTGGGGGAATAAAATGCCACATAGAAAGAGACATTCTGATAGTCTAGATAAAGCATGAACTAGAAGTAGTAATATTTCAGGAGGCAGTTTAAATCAAATAAAGTGTATATTTTTAGCATAATTTCAAATGAACAATGATGCTGAATGTTGACAAACTGCACCACTCTCAGAATTTTAAGATTAAGAAAGACTATTCTTTTATATTTGCTCTTACTTCTATTTACATTTAAAACAAACTTTACGGGAAGAAATCTCAAGTTAATCTTTAGATTTGTATTTAATTCAAGAGTGTTTCCTGTAGAATATTCCCTGGAGAAATATCCAGATTCCATATAAGTATTTGATGAAGGCAGTGATTGGGCTTAGAAGGCATATGCAGTAATGAGGAAAATATGCCATTAAAGTTTAAAAAACTCTTTCCCAGATATATCCAGAAACAATATCCTCCTATTCTCGGCAAAGAAAGCCAGGTACTATAACCAGTTCGGACTAATAGGATTTTTCTTTTAAGATTATCCACTCTATTGGATGTGGGTGACTGTCTAACTGATTAAATGGATTGTTTTATGATTCTTAGGAAAGTGTGGCCAAAGTACACCAGTAAGATTTTGCACTTTCCAATCCAAGTTCCTGATCTGCACATATACAGACATTATCCTAGTTTCCTATATGCTGTTTCAGAGGCTGCATATTCATAAACATGAACAGAGGAGTAAAAGTTTTCTGAATCAAGTCCTGATCTCAGAGAAGAAATTTCTCATACATGTAATTTATATTTGTACCACAAAAATTGGCATGTAATTCCTCTTACTAATAACAATAAATCATCAGGTGGTAGATAAAAATCTGGTAAACTGTAGGAAAGTTTTTTCCCCAGAAATCTGTTAGAAGTGGTGGTTTGGATAATTAATAGGGCTTGACTTTTTTGTAATGTAAATGTCCCTCAGTTTTAGGTTCCATTAAAGGCAGTACTAAATAAATATTCATGGCAGTGTCTACTCATTGAGATAGGGTCACTTAGACAGAGTGTTCTATTAAAAATACATTTAATTTACTTGTAGTTGTCACCCGGTAGGTGTGAGAATTGATACTGTGACCAGTAGCCTTTGTCAGGATTCATGGGGAGAGGTTGTGGAAAAATCTATTGGTCAAAATGTCAATTAGCTTCCCTAATAGATTACACCTGTGAGTGCTGCAGCCCTATCTTTACGTAAACGGATGGTCTATCTCAACAACAGGCCACCTTCATGAATATTTTATTGAATGTTCTAATTGAAGTAAATTACCAAATTACAGTGTGCATATAAAGAGATGCATCGGAGGTTCCCAGAAGCAGTCAATGGGATATAATAGTGAATTAAATATAGAAGGATTTAACTGTTAATGTTCTTAGGAAAAAAAAGAAAAAAAGCAAGCTATTATAAAAACAGATGCTGAGCTGATGATATGCTTCCCAGAAGTTGAGACTAAGGATTTGCCTGTAATGCTGGCTCTGCAACAAGATGAAGAACTCCAAGCCAATGATAAACAAGCTGACTCAGTGTTATGGTCCAGTTTTTAAAGGTATTAGAAATGTCTCTGCCTGAATTAAGGTGTAAACGAAATCATATGCCAAAGTCAATAGTATGGGTTTTATTTGATAGTAAATATGAGAGAGAGAGAGAGAGAAGGAAGAGAAAGAAATAGAAAAGAGGTGGGGGGACAGAAAGCGAGTGACAGAGGCAGAATAAAGAAAATATCACCATTCTGTGGATCCCACCGGCATCCCGATGATCGTCTCCAGCTGGTCTTCTTGGTGGTGAGGATGGCCCAAAAAGCATAGAATCCAGTGGGTTAAAATACACTCAGGCCAGGTGGGAATGCCCAAGTACCTCCCGCCCAGGGGGAGGGGGTAGTTTGACACAGTCTCTCGCAGCAGACTCTGGATCTGTTGCATCATTTTGCATCACATGCAGTCCTGTGGTGCAAGGCCTCTGGGGAGCGCTTTGGGGGGTCTTTGATGAATTATGACACCCCCTCAGCTGCCTCTCATGTGAATGTCCCATGGATGTGTCCTCCCCAGGGTTGGGGGTTCCATAGCTGGGCCAGTTTGTGTAAGGAGGATGGGTGTTCACTGCCTCTCACCAGAGGTTATGCCACATATCCGAAACCTCCTTCTCCCCCCTCGGTTGAGAGGGAGTCTGTGCAAACCTGACCTCTCTGGGCTGTGGTCTCCCCCACCCCAAACCCAGCCAGGGATGATTCTCTGCTGGGTTTGGCTTTCTTGTGGATGCATTCCTTTCCCTCAGCCTTGTTTGTTTCTCCCTAGACCTGAGATGATTGAACAATAGTGTCGCCTTTATCTTATCTAGGCAGCTTAACTCACAGTCCAAAGTTTCAACCAGGCATCTTCAAGGAGGGGTGGGCTTCTGTGGTTGTAGCTTCTTTACACAGTTTTTGCTGTAAGGGGCAAAACTCCTTCATAACAAGGCATGAAGCATTTCAGTCCCTGACACTCAGGTACTAGAAGATGTTTTGATATGTGGAGCTCAATAAAATGTCTTTGGTGTTTTTTGCTTTACCTGGCAGTCCAAACATACCAATAAAGCACTCTGGCCTTACAGCATAAAGGGAGCAACTATTCCAGAGTGCATATCCTGGCAAGCTGATGTTGAAAACGTCATCTTTCAGTTTGGCATGTGTCATAAATTTGTCCTTGCAGCTGTAACAAAAGGATAACATTATAATTATTCTATTTATGGAAGCACACTATGCTATTGGGTTTTATGGACGTTAGTTTCACCTTAAATTTTAACAGCGGAACTTAGATAAAATCAAGGTAAAGCAAGAATGGACAGGATTAAACAGGAAAACTAGCATAATATCTTCCTTAACAAGAGAATAAGTCTCAGTGAGCTTATTTCTCCTTCGTTTTCTTAGTAAAGAAGGAGGCAAAGATACATAGATGAAAACTGCTGTCTTAGTGGTACTGCGGGGGGGGCATTCCTAACATGTCTGGAAGTAAACAATTCTTCCTGGAAATTTTCCATCCATCAGTAAGATTGTTCTAGATTTGTAGAACCTCACTCCAAATCCTACACTTTTTTTATAACAGAGCTTTACTGAAAGACATTTGGTAGTTGCATTATGGATGATAGAAAAACCATCTGACAGCAGGAGGTAGGAGAGACCAGAAGGTGTGTCAAGTCAAAGGGGAAGGGTGAGGCTGCAGCAGCTCAGTGTAAGGGACATTCTGCTGCAGCTTAAGCTTGTCCACAGGAGGAATGAAAGCTCCAGCATGCTGTCCCAGCTGACGAACTCATTCTCAGACCTGTTGAGAACCTGATAATTAAGATTAAATGAGTTTGTCACTAAAGCATTTTCTCAAGGGCTCTCATTTGAAGGATTGGGCAAAGCAGTCTGAGACAGAAGACAAACTTCTACTTGGTTAAGCTCAGTAAGAGCATTGAGCAATAGGACTTCTAGAAAGATAAAAGAATCTCTAGCCAAAATAAGATAACATACATTTTAAGACACTTAGATCTTAAAAATGATAAAATAACTTGGACAAACATAGTATGCTTATAAACTGTTTTGAACTTCTTTTTAACGGAAAGTAGTATTTCCTGACTGCTAAATTAAAATTAACTGCATTCTGTGCTTATTGCTTGTTAAACAGCACAGCCATTAAACATTTTTTCCTGGAAGGATAAGCAAATTAGCTGAAGCTTAATCAGATAAAATAAAGAATTTTGTGCATGAAGAGTGTCCTGGAGAGTGACATCCAAGCCCTTGTATAAGTTGGAAGAATACTTCCAATATGTAATGTTCTGCATTCCAGGAGATGAAATAGAAGACGGAAGTATCACCAATCCTGCAGCCGTGTTGAAGAGTTAAAATAGAGAAATCAGCTCATCAAAATGGTTGTACCCATCTTTCTGAACCATTTTAGGTAAAATACTTCTTTGAACTTTGACTTTGAGCAGTATAATGTGGCTTCAAAAGCAGGAAGAAAAAATGACTGTTACAATTAGTAGGTACTGGAAGCTGTGTTGAATGGTTTATAGCTATTAATAGTTCCTTTGGCTACTGACCACTATAAGAGATGCTAAAATTTATAGTAAATTCATATGCCAGGACTTGGGACTATTTTATAGGTAAGGTGTCTTTCTGAGAAAAGCAAATGGTAATTTAATTTATCACAGTGTAATAAATTATTTTTCAGCCATGTTTCCAAAGAACAATCATCTAGTTAATTTTCTGTTTCTGGTGTCAGATTAAGTTTCTTGTCTTTGTAAATGGAACAGAACAGTTTGGAAAGAATTCTGAATTTTCAGATGGAAAAGAGATATTCAAAGTGTATTCTCCGTCTGGACTTCTGGAAAATAAAAATTACAAAAAGATGTAATTTCTCTCAGTCTTATGGCAGTTACTTTAAAAATCAGAAAGCTGAAAATGCATGATATACAGCTTACACATAAGAATTATTACTTGATTATTGTTGAATTTAAGTTCAGCTTCCTATAACTCAAACACTTAATTAAGGTATCAGACGCTTTCATCTTTCTTACTCACTGCTGTTCCTCTGTTTCTTTAGGAAATGAAGTGCATGTGGTCATACTGTCTGTGTCTCCCCCACTTTCTTGCTTATGCCCCTAGTAGCTTTTTCATCAGTTTCTTTCAGATATGTCTGTGGGATAGGAATCTTGGAGATCATTGATTTCCTCTGCAATTTATGAGAATAGGTGGTCAGGCAGAGGAAAGAAACCTTGTAGGTGTTCCCTCTGAAAGCTCTGACAAATGAGAATCTCTTCATAGAGTCAGAGAACACAGATGGATAAGTGCATTATAAATGCACCAGGAATAAGCAGTCAGAATCAAGAATCACAAATTTATAAAAAGCTGATTTCCATCATGAGATTAGAGGTGAGCTTGCCATGTAAATGGCAGGAAAATCAAGAAAAAGCTAACAAGTTTAGAGTGAGAAAAGGTATAATTGCTGTGAATAGTGGTGTTAAAGTACACATAAACCACTCTCAACTATTTTACCCAGAGATAAAATATGCAAAAAAACCAAAGTCACAGCAAACAAGTAGTCTTATCTATAATATTAGTACTTCAAGCTGTTCAAAACAATTAATATATCTGTTCTACCCAGTGTGCTAAGAAAAATTGGAGAGCCAGAGTTGTAAACAGTCAGTGTCCAAACCCAAAGAGATAAAATCACTGATCTTGTATTCTTTTTCTTCCAAGAATCTCTTGCCGTTGACCAGAGGAACTGTAACAATATCATCAGATATAAATATTTGATACAGAAAGATGTCTGAGTGAGGAGAAAGATCTGCTTTAGCAAATGTATATAATTTCATTTATTGTTTGAAATGCATTTAGTGACACGAGTATTAATGTTTTCATCTGTTTAGCCTTTACTATTGATCTAGTATTACATTTTACCCAATATCTTGTAAAGTGAGATAATTTAAAGGTAGGAATAGCAAAGCTAGCAGCAAAAATGTTTTTAGTGATAAAAATGGAACAGTTACTGCTTTTCCATGACAATCATAATTTTATGAATATAGCGTTTATTGAAAACAACCTTTCAGGATGGGGAGGGAACAAAACAAGGCAATGTAAGCCTTAACATATAAAATTAATATAAAATAATTAAAACTTGACACATTTTTTCAATGGATGCCTTAAAATATGTATTTGTACTTGAATAACCTTTAGCCTATTCTACTAGCCTTGGCTACTATTTAGTAGCCAAGATAAAAACTAGGAGCTGGATTTTTAAATGTCTTTGGAAAGTGAAAAAAGACCTGTTGACATTTTTTCAATATTGTGTGGTAACATGTGGTAACATGTTTTCCCTTAAATATAAATCAGAGGAAAATGTGCATGTGTTTATATTTTTATGCCAAAAATTCATATATAGATTTCTTTTATAAATGGAAATGTTTGGGTAGAAGTCCTATAAATTATATATATAATTAATAAAAGAAGGGAATATATCTAATAAAAAGGCAATTAATGTCAAGTATGAAACAGGAAAACATAATTAAAAATTAGAAGTTAGTAACATAATCAAAGGGTATATGAAATAAGTAGAAGGAAGAATGTGAATTGTTATAGATAGAAATGGAAATGGTAACTCAAAAGATTTTTCATTATTATCAAAGTAAGAATTAATAAGGGAAGAAATTAGAACTCTGGAGAACGAGAGGGGAGATGGGATGGTGGATGATGGGGAAATTATTGAAGTATTAAATTAATACCTGCTTAATATAGTTACAAAGGCTAATGCTAATGGATCAATAGCTGGCAATGGTTTCATGCTTAATTCTGTGCATGTGCAGTTAGGCTTGTTTTCCCATCCCAGCACAGCTAGATTTGCAAGTAAGTTAGATTTGAATCTTGTTAATTATTTTTTAAGCTTCAGCAACACTGAATGGAGATAGGCCCTTTCTACCACTGCAATGCTTATTAAATTTGTATCATGTCTATTTAATGCACATGGTTCTCTGACATCCCTAGAGAAAACATTTTACCCATCAGTGCTGCTGTTAACTTCTGCACACTATAAAGGAAAGTAGATACAGAGGATTGCACTGACAAACATCTCCCTGCTCCCACTTATTTTTTTGCATAGTGTAAACAAACAAATGGTTCTCTTTATATATAAAAATGCTGAAGTCAGAGAGTAGACATTCCACTGGTTTCAGCTGCCTTTGATAGGACTACTGAAAATATAAGCCAGGGAAAGTAACTGAAATAACTGAAATAGTTTTACTTTAAAAAAATTTTAAAATTCTTCTCAATGGCAAGCCAGTAAATGAAGCAGATACTAAGCTGATATGTAAAAATACCAAGTTTATTTGAAAATGTTTGATTGTACTGTCAGTTCCATGGATGGCAAATAGCTATTGAAATCACATTTCAGAGAATTCTCACATCTGATATGGAAATGATCTCATCTCACGTCTCCTCTAAAGATTTCTATGCTCGTATTCTACATGGACAATGGGAAGGGCAGATACAATCCTTCTGTACTGTCAGAAATAACAATGCAGATCAAAGTATGCTGGGATTTCATCTTTCACAGACTAGAATTTTAACCAGTCTAATATATGTGTAACTAAGGAACTGTTTCTCTGGGTATTTTTCCTTAACTATTTTTAGAAATATATCCTCATTCATCAGTCAGATCAGCCATTTAGTCCTTAAACGGTCCAATCAAATTATAATTAACCTTTCAAACTAAACATGAGACTAACAGAATCTCATTCTCAGGTCTGGCAGTACAGCTTGGGACCTGAAAGAGGTTTATCCCTTGCAAGTAAATGCAGGCAGGGCTTCAGTCCTCTGCTGGCTGCCATGGTCTCTCCTCTTGGCAGAGGCCTTGATTGTCCTGAATAGCTGTGTGTAGATTCCAACGGGCAATTTGGTTTTTCTTCTGCTTCAGCAGACTTTGATCCTGGCAGCAGACTCACCTGAGGTTTCAGCAGTGCTCCCATGCCTCTTGCCAGAGGGAGATAGAGATTGAAAGTCAGCAACAAGATTAATCTCTCGTGGAAGTTTATGGCCTTTAGTGATAGTGCCAGTCTCACTAAAAGAGGGAAAAGATACAGTCCATAGAACATTTTCCAGTTTTGACAGTAAGTGTTAGTTTTGTCTGTTTGTTGGAGGGTTTGTATTTTTGTTTCAGTTTTTCTTTACACTCTTTATTTGCTTATTATATAAAGATAATCATTTTTAATGAATAAGTGATTGATTTACATATCAGTATCAAAGTCCTTATAATATTTGCAGAGACTAATTTCTTCTACCTCTTAGCAGAAACATTTTTTTGGAAACTTTCCTCATAAATAATGAAATTCCATTTCTCTGGCACTTTTAATGGTTCTTTTCTGAGATGCTGAACAGTCTCACAGGAATACCAGAAGTATAGAGAGGACGCACATTCCACTCTATGATGCATCTACTCTAATGTCTCCCATTTAGCAACTTCCTCCCTTTTCTACATGGTGATGACTATCTAACCAAACTTTTCTCCAAAAAAACCACTACCATCAAACAAAGAAAAAACCCAAACCAAACCTTTCTTCATGGGCCCATAGAGAAAGCCCTGATACTCTAATTATTAAAGAAAGCATGTGGGTATCACATGAAACTTAGAATCACAGAATCATAGAATGTTAAGGGGTTAGCATGAACCTTAAAGATCACCTTGTCCCAACCCTCCTTCCATGGGCAGGGACACCTCCCACTGGATCAGGTAGTTCAAGGCCTTATCCAACCTGGCCTTGAACCGTGCCAGGGCTGGGGCATTCACAACTTCTCTGGGAAACCTGTTCCTGTCTCACCACCCTCACAGTAAAGTTTCTTCCTAATATTGAACCCTCTTTCAGTTCATACCCATTAATCCTTGCCCTATCAACTATTCATTGAATGTACCAAATTCATGTATCCTTCACTTGGAGGTTTCAGAAATCATTATCCCTTTTGCTGTGCTTTTGCTCTACACAGTATAGCAAAGGTCTACTCGCTGCCAAAATCACTGGTCAGGCTCTATTCTTTAAGTGAAATGCATCTGGTTTAATTTAATACTCCTTTAATAAATATTTAAATATTTGGTCTACTCCTCAAACCATAAAAAGTCCCCAGCAATCCATCAAGTCATAATTACAAAAAGATATTTATCTTTACTTCAACCATATTTACAAATGAGCAAACCAAGCATTAATAGTGAGGTCTGTGGGTCCATCCATATTTGTTATGTAGCATGGATATGTAGAATCCCTAAAGGACACATTCTTGTAACATATCCACAGAACAGGGATGCAGAGAAACGACTGTGATAGATGCAGGACTCATAGATATATTACTGTGGCAGACTTGATGCCAAGGAGCCTTCCAGCAGATGGGAGTTAACAGCCAATGCAGATCCATCTGGCTTAGTAATGAGTTCTTAATTGGAGAATACTTAAAGGAGAGTTAAGGGTGTCTTAACATCATGTGTATAATGATGTGCAGTAAATTGTAATGAAGATACTGCTACTGGACTGTAAACTACTGTAAACTTCAGTCCAAGGACTGTGATCAATTGCTTATATGCAGTAATGTGTTTGCCCAGCACCAGGACTACCTTCTGCCCTGTGTTCCAGGATTTTTGCTTTGACAGTGCCAGATGAAATATTTAGTTCCAAATTAATTGCAGTAATATTGAATGTCACTTGTACAAATGAATACCTTTGGTATTTTGCATTTATATTAAGTGGCAATGTCAGAACCTACATTACCCCATACACTAATTATGAATTTTTTCACTAAAGGGATTTTTTTGAAATTCAGAGGTAATGCCGTCTTTGATAGCTCTTTAGCACAAGTTTCATCAAGATGTTATGAATGTTACTAGAATTAGAACTTTTGTATCCTCTCTGTCCTTACCTTTTCACAAAACTCCCTATCAATTTTTACTCCTAAACATAACTGGCCATCAGTTTGCAAGATTGGACTGTAGTTGCTAATTTAAATCCACAGACTGGATGGGCCTTTTAAAGACTGGATGAGCCTTTTAAAGTCTCTGTCAGTTCTTGACCCATCTGATACTGTCCCAAAACAGGAATCAGTGTTGTTACCTGTTCTAGTAAACATGATAGACAGATAACATTAAATATGTAAATAAATCCAGTGATACAGTGCTAAAACATACCCTGAATCTTCAAGAAAATTATCTTGATGAGAAAGTTCTTTTTTAATCTGTGGAGCAAGGTTGAAAAAGTGGAATTCATTATCAAAATAATTAACATGATGTTCTAGATTCTTTTTTTATAAGAAATGTATTTAGAAAGAGTTAGTTTATGTGAAAAATGAAAGAAAAAATATTATGGTCCAGTTAATAACAGATGAAACGAGGTAAGGTTTACTACTTAGCATTTTTAAATCTTCCTTTTAAAAGTAGATAAAGACAGTTGTCAGATGGGAACTGTCTTTGAAATTTGCAACATGTTGGAATAGTCTAAACTAATTGGACTCCATTATAAACGTGAAGTGCCTGATGTGTGAGTCATTAGCATTCTCGTAGTTCAAGTAGATGCACTGATAAAATTATGATGAGCTAGCAAAACTACCAACTCAATATTAATCCAGGGTTTAGACAAATATTGTAATAGCATATGCGCATTTAAGGGGCAAATTATCCTCTCAGTGTGTGCTCTATGTATCTAGGGTATTAATATTGATCTGCATTGAAAGAAAAATACAGTCATAATCACAGTGACATATGAGTCAAATTCATATATGACATGAAATTATAAAAATATATGTAATTTTTTTCCATAGTTCTCAAAACATGAAGTGAAGATCCATTTTTTTAATGTACTCTTTCAAAGGACTAAATAATGCCCAAGAGAAAGTGGTTGGGGGAGGGGGTTTATTATTTTCTATTTTTGCCTCTCTCTATCTGCATGGGTAATTTAGGTTTCTTTAATGTCAGTGCTGATTAACATTAATTACAGATCTTAATCTTTATGTAGTGCATATACAGATGAATTATACTACTGGCACACAAAGGTGCTGAAAGTAATTCTGTACTGAGTAGTTACGACTGCAGGCTTGCTCTTCCTCTTTCTCTGGGGGCTTTCTCAATTCCCCCGGAGCTGACTGCCATTGTAAGAGGAAAGGATGGGTTTGACCATCTTGCAAGAGAATGTAGTGACAGGACAAGGGGGAATGGATTCAAACTGAAAGAGAGTAGGTTTAGATTGGATAATAGGAAAAAGTTCTATACTGTGAGGGTGGTGAGGCACTAGAACAGGTTGCCCAGAGAGGCTGTTGATGTCCCATCCCTGGAAGTGTTCAAGGCCAGGCTGGATGGGGCTATGAACAGCCTGGTCTATTGGAAGGTGTCCCTACCCATGGCAGGGGGTTGCAGCTAGATGGTCTTTAAGATCCCTTCCATCCCAGGCCATTCTGTGATTCTATGATTCTGTGTTCTTAATTCTGAACTAGTTATCTTATGGATAGGCAGCACTGAGTGAACAGGGCAGAGGTCCTTCAGCCCTCAATGTCAGTGCAATTGTCCTGGTGCCCCATACTTCAGACAGGCCAGTTCAGGGCTGCCTGAGCATGTGGCCTCCCATTTCCTGATCCCTGCTATTCCTTTTGCTCTTGATCCCTGTAACAATGAAGGGGTTTAGTATTTTTCTTGTGTCTCCTAAAAGAGGGAGAGGTTTGCATTCTGTTAGGAGAAAAGAAAAGAAAAGAAAAGAAAAGAAAAGAAAAGAAAAGAAAAGAAAAGAAAAGAAAAGAAAAGAAAAGAAAAGAAAAGAAAAGAAAAGAAAAGAAAAGAAAAGAAAAGAAAAGCTTGTGTCTCACTTTTTATAAATCAGAAATCTCTGTCTGAAATTGTATTTTTGCCATTATGTGCACACATCTGCAAAAAAACATCAGTATAGGATTGTGTCTCAATGTGAAGGTTTTTTGCACAGAAAGAGTGAACACATTTTTCTTAAATATATGTATTTACATTTATAACTGACCTTTTCTGAGACAGATTTTTTGTAAATATGCTTCTATCTATGTTTGGAAGTTAAAGCATGATTTGATATGTAAGAAAAATTTCTTATTTCACCAATATTTCATACACAAAATATTGAAAAAAAAATCCTATGGAAACTGAGCCTTTGAATTTTCTATCTCAAAAGTGTCAAGATTGTTACAGATGTGAAAATAAAAATTTTATTATCTTTTGGTACCCTATGATTGTAGAAGGGCTTTAGAGGGAAAAATCACTTCCAGTCACTTGTCTCCTTGAAGCCTGAGCCTAGATATGATAAGGAGGACAAGTAACTAGATTTTCTTCTCTTTCCAGAAACAGAAGATTGAAAGATTATGGGATTTTCAGCAGTTCTGTGAGAATCTGCTGGTATTGTTGCTAGGCAGATTATCTGATTTTACTTGTTTAAAAGCAGAATTAATTGACTTCTATCTCTCTAGTGATTTGCATTTGGCTGCTATCAATATAGACACGGAGCTGAGTTTGAGACCCTTGGAACTAGTGGCTTTACTGTAGTTTCAAAAATCTGAGGGTTGAGCAATCTGTAGAAAACTGTGAAGAGGGTGCAGGGATTACAGGAAAGTGAAGGGAAAAGGTACAAGAAAGGCAGCCTGCAAAATGGTGACTGTCCTGAGCAGAGGTTCCTCTTCAATTAGAGCTATTTATAATACAGAGAACTTCCAAAAATATCTCGTACTGTATTTTTCACCTAGAAAAGTTGTTGTACATCTTTTCACTAATGAAAATAGCTGAAGGAAAGTTGGTAACAAGTGCACACTTTAAAAATTTAAGCTGAAAAAGGAAAATGCTTGGTTGCAACTTTTTGGCACCTACCTTTCAGGTATTTATAGACATTGGTAAGAGACACTTATTCCTCCACTCCAGAGCCTTCTCTACTAAGGCTAAGGACCGCCAGCTCTCTCAGCCTTTCTTCATAGGAAAGATGCCCCAGTTTCTTATCATTTCTGTGGCCCTTTGCTGGATTCTCTGCAGAATGTCCATGTCTCTTGCAGTGAGGAGCCCAGAACTGGATACAGAACTTCAGGTGAGGCCTCACAAGAGCTGAGTAGAGGAGAAGACTCACCTCCCTCCAGCTGCTGTTAACACTAGTCCTGAGTTTATCCGAGGATACCACTATCCTTGTTTATGGCGAGGGCGTATTATGTCTTGTGTTCAACCTGATGTTCACCAGGCCCCTGCCCAGGTCCTTTTCTCCCAAGCTCACTTAGAGCTGAGTGGTCCCCAGCATATATTCATGCATGGCGTTGTTTCTTCCCGGGTGCAGGATTTTGACCTTCCCCTTTTTGAGCTACTGAGCATTAAAGCTCATTATTCAGTGTCCCCTATGCCTTCTCACTGGGAGAGGAGACGCCAAAATGCTGCCATTGATTTAAACTTTCTGCTTCTGACTTGTGTTCGCAGACAGCCACGGTATGGATCCAAAGATAGCAGGGTTTAAAGCAGCATATGTTCCTGCTCACACACTGGAAGGGTAACAGGAGGATCACCCCTGAAATGGGCCTATTTTTCTCCTCTGTACCAAAGTCTGTAACCATCTGCCTTGTGAGCTTCAGTAAATTAATTTCAAAAGTATCCTGGGGAGAAATTGCCTTTCTTGTCACGTTGTCTTACTGTGGCCCCCTGCCTGGCTTGCTAATTTGCAGAAGCAGAGGGAATCTGTCTCCTAGGGCTCATGGAAAAAACATAAAGTGGTATGATGAGGCACCAACCAAAATTTGTATCCTTTTTGTTCCTTGGGAAACAAGGCTTACGTGAACCGTGGAAACAGAGGACAGTAGAAGCAGTCATGCTTCTATATATAAATATCCCAAAATTGGCTACTTACAGTAATGATTTATCTGAATATCTTCACAAAGAAGTAATTTTTGACATGAACAATTTTTGATGTAAGATATAAGAATTGATTGAGTTGTGGAGAATGAAAATCAAATTCATGAAAGTTAATCTTTAACTTGTTGATATTGCTCTGTTTGAATTTCAGATTCCTTCAGTGGTGCTATTATTATTTTAAAATAAAGAGACTTACAAACTTCCTGCAAGTTTGAGGTAATTAGTAGACAGAATAAACTGATTTATTCCCTCCTTTGATAACAGGGTTGCGGTTTTTGATATAGAACAATACAATCTTTGTCCTTAGCATGAGATAAAAAAACATTACTGTAAATTTTGCAGACAAAAATGTTACATTAGTTTTAATTTCATATCTCTATAGAGCATTTTTTAGTTGCCTTCTAGAATATTTTAGCTGCTGGGAGAACAAAGACAACAGTAGTAATCCTAAAAGTACTGCTGCAATATGAAATATTAACCTTTCTGAATATTTCACTCTGTATCCAAAAATGCAAGATTCTATTTTGAAATAAACCAACAGATTCTTCGAACATTTAATTAGCCATTAGAATTTAGGGGCTTGAATTTTTATAATATTTATGAATATTATCAACGTGCTAATGATTTAGTTAAATATATCCTTTTTATTTGCAAGTGCCTATTTAAATTAATTTTACACAAAAAGCTCCTGAAGTCTTTCCACCCATTTCCAGAATGGTCTGGAAGAGCAGACTGTTCGTGAGAACTGTTTTGTATAGAAAAAGAGAAACTTGGCTCCAGGGCAGGGAAACCTTACCTGTAGAAATGTTCCCACACAAAGCCCGGGCATGAGTGCAGCTACGGACTCTGGAGACCTCATTATCTGGAACAATGCTGGAGCCAGGACTGGTGAGCTTTCTTTCTTCCTTTTGTCCTTTCCTTTCTTCCTTTCTCCCTTAATTTCTTCCTTTTTTCTTCCTTTCTTTCTCTCTCCCTCACTTTAATCTCTCTCTCTTCTTTTTCACCCTACCGCTTATTCAAAATACACTAACAAGAGTTTATACTATAAGGGACTAACATACCAGTTTCCACTGGGTATAATTATATATAATATAATTTTATACATTTTTTGCTGATTCCCTGAATTTTGTTTCTCTTTTTCAACCACGAGTATCTGCACACCTGGTTGCTCCCTTTCCCTTCAGGGTTGGCCAACACAACATCACACTGATAAGCTATTAAAGAAAGATCATGTGAGTCTACATTTTCTTCTCAATTTTTGAGGATTTAATAAAAAATTAGAAAAAAAAAAACGGAATTATAGTATCCTACAGTTTTTTGAATGACATCCAAATTAGACCAGAGGTAGATATTTATAGGTTCAAGCAGTACCAACTTTACACTGGACTCTGAGTCTAAATACTCAGGCAGTTTAGAAAGCCTTCCTACTATCTTCAACATTCATTAGAACTACTATCACTGTAAACAATGTGAGTTCTTTTTCAGCAGCACCTCAACATAGGTTAGCACAGCTATGCCACAATTTAATCCATCAAATGTCAATATTTTCTGGAGGAGTAAAAGAAGCTAAGTAGGATGACAGAATAATCAATTGAAAAGAAAAAATTATCTATGATCCTGATCAACTATATTGTCTTCTCTTTGTTTAATCATGTTCTTTGGACTGCTAGATTGCTGATTGCTGACTAACTCCTCCTTAGCTCACTAGAAGATTTAACAAGAGCTCTTGCTCAGAGCTCTTTCCAACCTGGCTTTGAATGCTCCCATCCCTGGATGGAGGTCTCAGCAACTGGTCTAGTGGAAGGTGTTCCTGCCCATGGCAAGGGGTTGGAACTAGGTGATCTTTAAGGACCCTTCCAACCCAAACCATTCTATGATTCTCAAATTTTTGACACATTTGGAGACTTATATTTATTTCCATTGTGTTCATTGTGTTGAAATCCATTTTTTTAAGAAAAACCCTTTTAGTTTAAAAAATTCCCTCAGTTCTGGAAACCTGAGAGCTTCCTTTGTGGAAGGAAAATAGTCTAACAAAAGTCTAAAAGTCTAACAAAATAGACTTGTATTGCAACATGAACTAGAACATGTAACTATTATACCCCAAGAGTGAATTCAGTGGCGTAGAGGGAAAGTGTCAAATAGGGAAACTTAATCTCTGTAACAACTAGAAGAATGTAGTGTCTTTCTCCTGTTCTCATTTCTTTGAGCTTTGCCTTAAAAGAGTGAAAGAACTTATGAAAGACACAAATATTAATATGAGTGATATTATCAGTTACCGAGGTATTTAGGAGTAAAAATGTCATAACTAGTAGGTTATTCTTTCTTCTGCCTTGTTTCTCATAAGACAGTCATTTAATTCATGTGGAAAATGGGAAAGTCATGTAAATAGATAAAAGTAGAGGAAAACAAATAAGAAAAAAATAAAACATGTCAAAATACTATCCACATAAAAGCACAAAGTTGTGTTGATAGTGAGATATTTTAAATAACTAGTGAAGACCAACTATTGCACTTTCTAGAATATTTTAAAGATGCATGAATACCGGGACACTGTAAACTGCATAATTAACCCAGCATAAGCCTCATAACATAATTTTTTTAAAAATTAGCTGTTTTACAATTCTAGAAAATATAACTGTGGTCTAACATGATTTGCATCCGGCTGGAGTTCGGACTTTCTCAGATCACAGAGAAAATCAGCTTGAATTTTCTGTGCATTAAAACAGCTTTTTATCCATCACTGTCATCTTTCTGTTTTTGAATAAAGCATTGTCTATGCTTTGTTGCAAATGCCAGGCTTCAAGAAATGATTGTTCTTTTGTTGCTTTTTACTGCCTTGATACTGCAGGCTTTTTATGTCTGAATCTATTCTAGGTGCTAAAATAATATTGGAGCTTTGCTTATTTTTTAAAAAGACTTCTCTACAAAAAATTGAGGGCATAGCAGCAGAACGTAGTTGAGCATTTGTACAAAGAGTTTACCTGACTGAGACATCAAGGGTACTATATTCTCAGAGTGCTTTCTTTTCTCTCAACATCCTCCCACACTGGTCTTCCCCCAAAACTAAAACTCAAAGAAAGTATAAAAAAGTGGATATTAATATATATTTTAAAATATTCGTGTAAATATTTGTAGAGTTTTTCCACATAAACACTTACTTCTGTCACTTCAAAGAAGTAACTTGGAAGAGTATTGAGTTCATATTAAAGGACCAAAACTTTTGTGGTTTAAATGACATTTTTATATAATTAGACAGATATAAACAATATACTCAGTAATTCATGTGCTAAAAATATTTTGAATAAACCAAAGCATATTAGTTAAATTCAAATCCAGCTGGTATTGTCTGACAAAAAATAATCGAAATCAAGAGAAACTTTTTTTTTTTTTACTATTCCCTAAAAGAATATATAGGCTTTCAATTTCAGAATAACATTTGGTCTTTGAAATTCAAATACAAAGATTAAAATTAAATGTATTAGAAACCAGACCTAGAAAAATACTGCTTTTCATGTCAAATCAGCCACTAAATCCAAAATTAGGTGTTCATATAATTCCATTGCTCATAAGCATTGTGTAACATGATGATTTACTTTAGTTTTTGACTAGCAGGATTTCTGTCTTTTCCTAAAAGTGTCTATCACCATGTACTGTGTCAATGCCAAATCTCAATTTTCTGTTTCACACCATGAAAAATACTGTAGGTCTCAAAGTGGCATAATGAAGAATGAAAAGATGTTCTAAATCATCCACAATACTTTCATTTGATTTCAACAAGTTGCTTTCAATTGTAACTTTCCTGTTTGTATTCATTACACTTTTGTAAGAAAGAAGTGTATAGCCAAGTCTCAAATCTTAGGCTGAAGGGTGGTAATTTATGGAAACACAGTGACTCAGGTGCCCTTGATTACGTGTACAAAGCTCATGGTTCCCGAAAGAGCTCCCCTGCATTTCCTTAAGTGTTCGTTTTATCTAACTTGGTCAGATATATACCCAGTAAAGAGGCCTGTGGGCCAAGGTGCTCCTTTCTCCATAATGTCCTTAAATCATGGGGACTGCTGGGTGCCTTCAGGTGGGAACTGTAACATATTTCCTAATGAAAGGCCTAAAGCTGTTCTGAGAGTGAGTTGGAAATGTCACATTCTTTTTAGAGCTGTAGTGCTAGTAACAAAGATCCTGTTGGAGGCTGAGACCTACGATCTTCCACTTGAAGCTTCATATGAGTTTTCAAGGGACAGAGCTGCTTCAGCTCCATATGAACCTTCTGGGTAAGGCACACACCAACAGGTACTCACAAGTAGGTATACTGAGCTATATTAAATAAAAAACAAGTTTTGGTTGTACCAACTAGTGTTGGTAGAAACATAAAGAAGGGTGATTTGATTGCTCTGCTCCTTTCTGGACAGTTCTGACACAATCCCAGTGTGATTTGTTAAAGCTGTACCAGTAAAAGCACAGAAATTTCGCTGAGTATTGCCAAGTTGGTAAGGGATCCACAACAGGCACCCTTCTCAGCCTATGACCCCCAAACTTCACTGTACACCTGGCTCCCATGATGGGGAAGGGCAAAGTGCAGGTGTTAGGATGCTTTTCTGCACTTAGGGATGGGGCAGGAGGGCAGCAGTGCCCTCAGGGATCTGCCTTTTCTTCAAACCCACTCTGCTTCCCATCCCGGGGGGCAGGACAATCTGTACAAGTTAAGATGAAGACCCTGTGCAGGATGGAAGCTGTAAAATGCTTTTGGCAGAGTTATCATGAACACCTTTCTTCTCTAAATGTGTACTTCCCTCTTTGCTGGGACTTCTACAGGGAACCACATTTTAGTAAAAAATGAGTCCATGAGTATGTGTGAGTTGTATCATCTGTGCAACTACTCTGTCCAGGGTTTCTGTGGGCAGGTGAACAAAGCCCTACACTTTTGATCTCCGGTCACATAATACATGAGAATTTTGAGCAGTCTTTATTTCAATTTTAGAATTTTTTTTAGATATTAATCAAGACATGTATCTATAAAGAGAGTTGCCTGAATTCTGCTGAAATCTTGTCCATTCTATAAGGTTGGTAACTCATCCCTAACTGAATTCATTAGCTAAAAGGAATATTATAAGATTTGAGAAAATATATAAACAGATTATAGGGAAACTTAAGCTCAGTAGCCATTTTTAATGTTGTTTTATTTTACTTTTCGAGGGCATTCTGAAATTCAAAATAAATGAGGAAATGATAGCCTGTGACTAATTTTTCCAATTTACAATGTATATATAGCTATATAAATTTGGTAAATGTTACATTATATAAGAAAATAGTTATTTTTTTTCATACCGCACTCTGCTAGTGAGAACTTGTTGAGATAACAACCAATGGAATCATTTAACTGCTCAACCATTAGCTCAGCTTCAAACCAGTTATAAATTCAGATTTGAATTACTACTTTAAACAGAAAATTTAGGCAGTTAAGTAGAATATATGAAGCAAGCAACAGTAATTATTAAATAATTGTCAGTACATACTCTTAAACTATGTTGTTGTTTATTTTGAAACCTTATTAATTTATAGCAGATTTTCCTCTTCTTTATAACAATTGTATTGCTAAAATTATAATCTTCTCAAATACATTCAGTAAAATACAAAAGCAGTGCATTAATAAGAATTCCATTACAGATTTACAGTATCTTAAGTTAGCTATATAAGAGAAAGCATTTTTTAAAGCATATATCCAAATAACGGTTGGTTATTTTGCAATGGAAAAGGTCTCTGTGGGCAACGTTCTTCCATTCTCATTTTTAAATACTTTTTTGTTCCATAAGGTTTTGTGCTTGAATCATTCAAAGAACTAAATTTACAATGCAGATATTTTAGATTTGCTTTTGTTGCCGTGTGAATGCTGAGCATTTCCTTCAGTATAGGGCGTTTTCCTTAACATTTTTGGGGAGAAGGTGTACATTCACATAATCGACAAATTATGAGTCATAAAAGTCTGAAGTTGCAACAATGAGCAAAAGTGTAAGGTAATAGACCTTTTGAATCATAGAAATGTTGTTTGGAAGAAGTTTCTGGAGACCATCCAGTCCACCCTCCTGCCTGAATCAGGACTATCATTGATAGTACAACAGGGTAACTTGTTACAGGATTACTCTACCTTCTCCATTGTAAAATGCTTTCCCTAATTTCTAGTCTGAACCTCTCCAGTCACATTTTGTGGCCATTTCCCCTTGCTGCATTGTCTCTTCTCAGAAGAGTTTTTCTCCATCCTCTCTCTAATACCAGCAGCAGTAGACTTTCACTAGACTGCCCCATAGTCCAAGCCCAGCTTTCTCAGTAGGAAACAGTAGTGCTGAATGACTCTGGCAATCCCAATAGTTCTCTGAAGGATTCCTGATAGTTTCTCAACATTCATTTCGAACTGCTGGTGTTTCAAAGCAGTATTCCAAAGGCAGATTCAGAAGTACCTTGAAGGAGGTGATAATATTTTCCCCTAGATGTACTAGTTGTGTAGTGTAGCCCAGATTTCAGTCTGCTCTGCTTGTGAAAGGAGACCACACTAGGCCCATATTCAGCCTGGTATTCACTGTAATCTTCACATCCCCTTTATCTCAGCCTGAGTTTCTGGTGCTGGGTTATCCTGTTACAAGTGTAGCCTTTTGCATTTCTCACTGCTGAGCTTCATCAAATTAGTTCAGACCTCAATTTACCATGGTCCCTGTGAAGTGAAGCTCTGCTGTTTATTCTTAGTTATTCCCCATAATTCAGTGTTGTCTCTAGGTGTACTGCAAACATCCATGTCATGGATGAACGTTTTGAACATGGTTGGGCTGCATCATCCTCTGGAGTACTCTGCTCATTGTCATCTGCCAGCTGAACACTAAGATTTTGGTTAAAACCACTAAGCCCAGGGGTCCAGCCAGATTCCTGTAGCCAGATAGCCTGTACTTCATATTCAAAGGAGAACTGCAGAACATGAAGCCTTACTGAATTCAAGGTATATCACATGCACTGTACATTCCTTATCCACAGTCAGGCAGTAGCCACTGCTCTTCCCACAGCCACAGAGGCAGAAAAAAGCATTTCTGTTTGCAAGGCCACGTGGTATTTGTACCAGTGAACTAATCCAGGGTACAACTATGGAGAAAAGTAGATGTTTTTCAGACTAGATCAGTTCACTACTCTCTTTTCTATACAGTACTTGTTATCAAAACTCAAAGAATGGTGGCAGGTCAAGGCTGTGACTCAGAATTTCATTACTAGAAGAATGAAATAAAACAATACCACAAATTACCAGTTTCTCAAAAGAATCATGGATGGATTGGACCACTGGCCCAGATGGCTACTATTTTAACCTATCTTTTCATGTGGCTTCCTTGCACATTACGGAGGGATGGGAATGAGCTCTGTATATGCTTTGCACTCATGCAAGAACACAAACTGTCTCCCGAGCAAAAGTCATTAAAATTACTGATTGCACTACAAATTATTTTGGAATACCAGAGTTTTATCATTGTAATTTATCATCATAAAATACCTGATTATCAGCCAGATCTCACCGAGCTGAGATCCCTGACCAAACTGCACCAGGAGTCAAATTCCCATTTCTAAAGGAGCTTATTATTAAAAGAAAAGATCAAAGAAAGAGAAGCCATAAAAATAGAAGTGCATTATTTGGAACGTAATAGAAAAAAGCCNTGAAAGCCCCTTAATTTCAAATATATAGTAATTGGAAGGGAAGGGGGTTGCATTTTCCCGTTCCAGGGGAGGCTCCTGCCTTCCTTAACAGACACCTGTCTCTCAAACCAAGACATTATTAAAAGAAAAGATCAAAGAAAGAGAAGCCATAAAAATAGAAGTGCATTATTTGGAACGTAATAGAAAAAAGCCTTATGTCTCTGAGAAATGGCATATCCTTTTCTTGGAATATATCTAGCTTCACAGGTAACATTTTTGGCTTCTTTTGGGACACACACATGCACAAAGGAAAAGAAAGGTGTGGAGGTGAAAGGTTTAATTCACTCGAGCAGACCTAACTGAAAAGCTTTAAAATAGTTAAGTGTACTTCTGAGTGTTGTGGCTTTCTGCCAAGCCCATAAAAGAAGGTTGTGATATTTTCTTTCTGTCCATAAAAAAATGAGGTATAGAATGTTCGACCTTGCTAGTTCCCCCCGCTTTCTTTTTTATTTTGAAAAAAGAACTATAAAAAAAAATCTCAAAAAAATCTCAAACTCATGAGAAGTGCATTTTAAAGCAGAATGCTTGTAAATTTTGGGAGGGTTTTCTTATTTACATAATTTCTCAGTCTAATGTATACTTTTGATTGTTTTGGAGTGTTAAATATTAAAACCAACTACAAAGAAAATGGAGGGACTATAAAAAGGAATTAAAATATTTTTATGCCCTCGTCCAATGTAGAATTTGCACACATCTTCCTTTTTAGAGATTTTTAATTGAGTGGTCTGGCAGTCAGCTTGTCACATTTCACATGCATTTCATAATATATCCTCAACTGCCTCTCAATACAGAATGAATTTTTTTTGAGACCTATTTTAGTTCATATTAATTGCTTTCTATTTTGCCACATTATATAATTGGTGGCTTTATGTTATGGATGTAAATGTTTATTAATTGTTCAATAGCTTTGTTTGTCTGACCTTGTGTCATTTGTGTTGGTCTTTGAAACTGAAATAAATTCTTGTACGTGCTGAGTGAGCAATGAGCTGTGAGAGGGCAAAGAACTGCTGAAAATCTATTGTCCTTGGACTGTTTTCAAATGACAGCTCTCTTTACTGACCATACATTTTTCAAAGACATAAGTGCTCTCCCATTTTTCAAAGTTCCAAGTCCCCTGAACCTTAAAACAGGCTCAGATTTCCAAGTGCTTTGAGAGCATTTGAAAATTCAAGGTCCTTTGTTTTATCCAAATACTGTACAAGTATTAACAGAGTTACAGACTTCTGTACTGTAACGTGAAAACTTCACCTGAAAGTACTATGAATGGATTCATCCTTGTTCAAATGAATGTTTAGAGAAAATAAACCATAGAGAAGTTTTTTAACTAAGTAGGAAATCCTGTTTAGTACAAGAAAGAGGATAAGACTGTTCAGTGGGTGAACACATACTCTGCATATATGAGAGAGACTTGTCAAAGCAATATCTTGAGATAAAGTTTCCTCTGTTATAGATGAACTTTAAATTACTGTGTGACAGAGCTGCCCAGTCTGAGGACCAGTTAATATTACCTTATTTAAACAAAGTAGAACAGTTCATGAATAAAAGAGAAGCTTACTTGCAAGTATGCATCACATGGCTTACCAAAAAATTAGAAAACTTACTTGATTTTTAAAACCTTACTATCAAAATAATTTTTTTAAAACAATTTCTGCAAGTGTAGGTGAGTCCCATAATTTTCTACGTAACAGAACATTTTTTTTCTCCTTTGCAATTTTAATTGGCACATGAAAAGTGTTTCTGATCAAAACTACCCTTTTGTTCAAGAAAAATGTTAAGTTTTGTTGACTATAAATCTCAGGGATTTTACTGTAATTTCTAACAATATTTCCTGATTTCAAGCAGCCAATATGTTTTGAAGGATTTTTCCTTATTTTATTTATTTTTTACTACAAGTGCTTTAATCAATAAGACAAATTTAAACTATACTACTAATCACCTAAAGATTGAACTTTTAAGTGTAGATTCAATAGCTGGAGTAATTTTTTGCAGTGTTTTGTGTAATCAGTTTATTCAATTCAACTTTTGCTTATTGCACCATTCTTTCTTTATTCTCATGCAACAACAAGCCTATTTCGTGTTCCAATATAAGCAATTGGATAAGCAATTTAAATAAAAATGTTTTATTTAATGAAAATTAAATCTTTGGTGTTAGATCCAGCTGAGATGTTTAAATATGTAACCAACATACTGTTAAGAAAAATCTCCTTTGCTATAACAAGAACTTAATCAATATCCAAGTTATGTATGTCTTGGCTTAGTGTTAGGGCAGATGATCTGTTATGTATTCCCTAAGGCAGAGTTTTTATTTTATGAGGTATTTGTGCCTAAAACTACAGAATGCAACCCATGGAACAGATCAGAATCTTAAGATCTGTTTGAATCTATGATAAGACCATACTTCTCACTTTCAATGGAAAAACAGTGACATAGTAAAACAAATTATTCTTACCATTAATTATTTGGTCCTAACCTCCCTTTTCAATCAGTTTCTAATTTGTCTACCCTCACAGATATATTTGTGTTCAGTCTGTGCAATCACCATGATTACAGTACTACTACAGGTAGATATATTACCTTGGTTTTTGTCTCCTCAATATTATTTATAATTTTCTTTCCCACCCCTAGGGTGAGGGGAGTGTTGGCACATCTATACTTTTGAATGTAGTATCTAAATAAAAGATAAATAAGAAGCTGGAATTTCAACTACTTACAGATTGGGTAAAACGATCTAATATAAAATAAACTATAGAATGTAATACATATTTCAATTTTAAGACAGAACCAACAGATATACTGGAAAGTGTGAGTATGTGGAAAAGTACTATTATTTTCAGTAATGCAAACTTAAATCCCACTTATATGAACACCTGTTCTTGCTGTAGCTTCTAGCTTAATGACTTTAGGGAGGCTTGTATCTCTGAACTGAGAGTAGCTCGATCATTTTGACATTTAATTTTGTTTGTCTTTTATAAATGTCTTATAAAATAAGAGAATCATTTAGCATCTGTTATGTTATCTCCTAACATCTGTCTCCATTAGCCATTGTTAAATATATACACAATACATTAAAATTCAGTTGATTTTTCTCCTCTTAAATCACAAATAGATTTAATTATTGATGCAAAGTTCTTACCACAACAATTGCTCATTGAAGATTTAATGAGTTCTCACATTTAGACTGGATTTACCAAGGGTTCTGTCTTTTTCTTCTACAGCTATGAGGGAATATTTAATAGCTAGTTCTTTGCTTTGCTTGTGCCTGTTTAAAACCCCTTTTTTGTCTTCCCCGTGTTTCCATATAGCCGTTCCAGTAAATAAAAAAGCAATAGGGATACATTGCTGTATTATTTTAAAACACATATTGGAGGGGAATGACAGCCTTTTTAAGAATTGATGAAAACAAGTTAGGAGAACTGAGAACAGTGAGTATAAATGTTATCCTAGTGCAATGTGAAAGAATATAAAGCCGTATAGCTACATTCTGCCTAAGTAACATCAGGATTAAATAGTTACCTACACGCATAAACAGGTTGAATTAATGAGTACAGTAGTTGCACTGTGAACTGTCAAAGCTGAAGTCAGAGTTCTTGAGAATAAGACTATAGTCTTTATGCTTAGCTGATTGGACACAAAGATACTAAGGAATCTTTACTTTTATCCAGTTGTCACTGGGACAGTGTCAGGTTGAATTACATATTATCATTGATGATGAAAGAAGTTGTAAATAAGTGTTCATTCAGACCCTGAACACTTCAATCCTGAACAGTTCAGCAATCTGAACTATTCAACTTCTTGTCCAAAAGACCTAGAGAAAAACACTGAGGGAAAAGCATTAATTTTACATTAATCCAAACCTAGTTGTACATTCATCCAGTTACTCTATGTTTACTATATATTATACAACTAGATCATGTATTACCGAAAACGATTTGTTCACTGCCAAAAATGATTTGTTCCTGAACGGAATAAAAGCAAACTGCAGTGTTGGAGATTATTAATTTATTAGTCCAAGAAAATCCACATCAAATATTCCCAGCAGGTACATAGGTGAGGGATATTTTCAATCTTTTTAATATAATTTGGGAAACCTTGTTTAATTTTCTTTCTATGAACACTTATTATATATATATTTTTTATACGTTTTGGTGGATTAATGCTGGCTGGACACCAAGTAGCCTGCAAAGCCACTTTATCCCTCCCCTCCCCAACTGGACAGGGAAGAGAAATTATAATGAAAGGCTTGTGAGTCAAGAACACTCACCAATCAAAGTCATGGGCAAAACAGGCTAGACTTTGAGAAATTAGTTTAAATAATTACTAATGAAATCAGAGTAACATAATGGAAAATAAAAGCTAAATCTTAAAACACCTCCTCCCTACTCCTCCTTTCTTCTTAGCCTCGGTTTCACACCGGTTTTTCTCTGCCTCCTCCTGCCAGCAGTGCAGGGGGACAGAAAATGGGTTCATCACACGTTGTCTCTGCCACTCCTTCCTCACACTCTTCCCCTGCTCCAGTGCGGTGTCCCTGCCACGAGAGACAGTCCTTCATAAACTTCTCCAATGTGAGTTCTTCCCATGGGCTGCAGCTGTTCACAAACTTCGCCAGTGTGGGTCCTTCTCATGCAGTCAGTCCTTCAGGAACAGGATGTTCCAGCGTGGGTCCCACATGGGGTCACAAGTCCTTCCAGCAAATCTGCTCCAGTGCGAGCTCCTCTCTCCATGAGTTGACAGGTCCTGCCAGGAGGCTGCTCCAGCATAGCCTTCCTGTGGGGTCATAGACTCCTTCTGGCATCTCCCTGTTCGTGTGTGGGTTCCTTCATGGGCTGCAAGTGAATCTCAGCTCCCCCGTGGTACTCCATCGGCGACAGGGGAATCTCAGCCCCTCTCCACGGGCTGCACCATGGGTTGTAGGGGAACCTCAGATCTGGCTCCTGGAGCACCTTCTCTCCTGCCCCTCCGTCTGCACTGCCCTGGGTGTCTGCAGGGCTGTTCCTCTCACACATTCTCACTCCTCTCCTCTCTGAAATTGCTCCTGTGCAGTAACTTTCCTTCCCTTCTATAATACACTGTCCCAGGGCTCAGCTTTGGCCAGTGGTGGGTCTGTCCTGAAGCTGGCTGGCATTGACTGTTGGACATGAAAGAAGCTTCTGGCACTTCCTCACAGAAGCCATCTCTACTACCAAAAGCTTGCCAGGCAAGCCCAATACACATTTAATATTTAACTGTTCCGTATGTCATCCTGCAATCAACAGATGTTGTTTCTTTGGAAAGTTAATAGTTTTTTACAGTAATTTTTAAAAAAGAGACACTCAAACTTCATATGTTCAGTATTTAGCGTTCAGATAAATCAGTTACTTTTAATGTAATTTTAGTTATATGAGCATATTTGTTCAACAGTTTATGCAAGTGTTTTGTACTGGTAGGTGCTTGGCATAGTATTTGATGGGTCTGTTTTTTAAAGTACATTTGCTAATTTCTACTGCCATGTCCATATTTCATGGACATGTACTCCTGACATTCAAGCTTCTCCTTGATGTTTATGAATATATAACTAGAGGTATACATTTGACATCCTGGCTTGACTCATGCAACCTATCACAAGTGATTTAAAAATTTTCGTTTCTAGTTTGCTATGTACATCATGTGATTGTTTAATTTGGGCATCTAACATGTTTTGTTTGGAAAGAACTCTCTTAAAACACCTAAGTGGTAAAAAGTTGGAAATTTTGCTGTCTTTGTATTTTAATGTATTTTGATCCTTTCATCTGATGTCCCTGACCTATACTCAGTTTTTTCCTCCTGATAAACTGATGTGCTCTCTTCAAAGATTACCTCAAAAGTTTCTTTTTCTACTTTTCATCTTTTGTCTTCTAGCTTCTCTACAGGCTATTGCCTTGTAGTTACTTTCTGCTATAAATAAGTAATGTTTTCATGTAGCTGTATTTTTCCAGGAATATATCTAGTTAATGACAAAGTATATGCTCATCTAAGGTTGCTAAGGGTCATTTGCTATTCCCATGTTTATTGTTGCCTTGTCATATAATGGATGGCCATTATGTACTCAGAAGGAAAATCACACATATTACAGTCTTGGGGAATGTGCTCTACTCATTTTTTCAACCCTATGAATATTGCCGATAATGTTAAATTTAGCAGGAGAGTCCTACCTAGATTATATTACCGAGTGAAATAAAATATGCTGTTTATTTAAGTTTAAAATTTTAAAACTGGTGGCATTCAGTTCTTCTCACCAGGATGTGTGATCTTCTCAATTTGGCTGTTATCAAAACGAGTGTATTTACTCTCTAATATGTAAGACTTCTCTGCCGTTTTCCTTTGTCTCTAATAATTTACCAGTCAGGTAAAATGCAGCAGTTTTTTTTTACTAATATGAACTAATTTACACTGTTTGCTTATTTCTTGTCTGTTGGAGGTTAGGATTTTTCCCTTTTTTTTTTTTTCCCTCCCAGGGACTTTTTCTCCCATTTTTTGCCTAAAAGATGGAATGACGGGTACTTAAGAGACAAAAGATGTGGCTGGGAGTAGGAGGAGGGGGAAGGGTGCAGTTTGCTACCATCTCTTAGCTGGGGGACTTCCTCTTGGAAAGTGCAGAGGGAAGGGGTTCATATTTTCCATCCCAGGATGGTTCCCACCTTCCTCAGCAGACACCTGTCTTTTAAACCAAGATACTGTCAAAGCCCTGTTTTCTTGTGCTGAGTCAAAGAAAAAGCAAGTGACAGTGTAGTAGATGAAATAGAGTTAATAGAGTAACTCGAGTGGTACTGCACTTTGGTTCTTCCAGTGATTTGGAGTCTTTTTTTTTTCCTCATTAAGGATTATATCAGATGCTTATTTAAAAATGCATACCAACAAATATTTATGAGATTTTATTTCTTCATGATTCTTCTGTTCATACATGATTGAGGTAACCAGTCTTACCAGACATACACTTATATTACTTTTAATGTGTCAAGGGAGCTCCAGAGTGGAAATACTAAGCAATAAAGAGTTCTTTTCTATCAAAAATATGTAAGAACTTTTGAAAAATATACAGATTTGAGTTAAAAAACCCAAAGATGCATTGTATTGTCCTAGAAGAATCTTCTGAGAAATGTAAGTTAGAATTCTATTTGATTATTGGCTGTCTGATGAAATTTCTAACTACTGCAATGAGTTATATGTTAAAGTAGTTGGATTTAGTCAAACAACAAATTTGGGTACCCAAAATTTGGTTGGGTATAACTGAGGATGAATAATTTCATCACTAAATATTTTGACTCAGAAATCAGTAACTTCAGGATATACTTTTTCTTTTGCTTCGTAGAATCACAGAATGGTTTGGGTTGAAAGAGATCTTAAAGATCATCCAGTTCCAAACCCCCTGCCATGGGCAGGGACCCTCTCCACTGGAGCAGGTGGCTCAGAGCCCCATCCAGCCTGGTTTTGAACACTTCCAGGGACGGGGCATCCACAACTTCTCTGTGCCAGTGCCTCACCACCTTCACAGGAAAGAATTTTTTGTTCTGTATATGTAACCTGAATTTCCCATCTAAATCCATTTCTCCTTCTCCTGTCACTACAGTTCCTGATGAAAAGTCAGCTTCACTGTAGGCCCCTTAAGATACTGGAAGGTTGCTTTGAAGTTTGCACTCAACCTTTTCTTGTCCAGGCTGAACAGCCCCAACTCTCTCAGCCTGTCTCCATAGGGAAGGTTTTCCAGTCCTCTTATCAACTTGGTGCCCTCCTCTGGACTTGTTCCAACAATTCCATATCCTGAGGAGGGCCAGTTATGATATCAGCTATACAATGCAACCACTCATTCAGTGCTTCTCATAAAAACAGGCAACACATAAACAAATGTATTATTCTTTGTGCACTTAAACTTGTTGTGACTTCTGTTAGCTGCTTCTAAGAGTTTTTCTGGTTTAGCACAGCACTATATTACTTATTAAAATATTGATCTAATTCCTTTATTTCTCTGTTGTTCTGAGTTGAACTTAAAAGGTGGCTTCCTCGAATGTTCTTTGGGACAAGAAAATTGCAGTAAAATGCTCAAATGTAAAATCAAACAACAGCTCATTTAAGAATTCGCCCCAAAACCTTGATGACTTGCAGAAAAAAATGTATGTAAGTGAGGGAAAGAAGTGAGCTGTTGAAAAGTATATAGATGGAGATAATGGAGACCAAGTTAGATTTTACAAGAAACAACACTCTATTACGGAAAGGCAAAATTCTGTCATTTATGACAAGGCTGCTCTTGTGGTGAAAATGTTCCCCTTTATAAAGTCCAGGTAATGAAATACCTCCACTACAAACTTTCTTGGAAAAGTGGCCTTTTGGCATTAAATATAGGGGGAGAAGATACAGGCAGCAGAAGAGGCATTATCTAATATTTTTAATTGTTATTTTCTCTAAAGAGAGGTACTGATATGTATTCAAGTGTATCACAACACTTGATGTTATAACCAGCTGTGGTTTCCTCTGTAAATATTAAACGCTGTGGTGTTTGTTTTAGTCCGCTGAGATGTTAAACACATGCATGTTTTCCTCGGATAGAGCCTTCTTCAATTTGGGAATGTTTTTGATTCAATGTTTTAGTTGCAGAAAACAACAGACTTCCTGAAATAAGATTCCGAACAGCCTATGATAACACCAAAATCAAAAGACAAGGCAATGCAATGCTATCTTTGTCTCATGTTTTGGATTTTGTCAAAGATTTTCTGAGCGTCCAGACATTTGCGTTTGAAAATTTGAACCTGAGACATTCCCTGATACTGTTCTTAGCTTACACAAATTCCATGCTAGACTACTAATACTCCTAACAGAAAATTAGGCCAGAGTTTTTGAAAGTTCAGTTGCTATGACAACTAGTCATTTTCAAATAACCTTGAGAAACATGAACAATAAAATGCATGTAATAGAGTTCTTAATAAAAAATGTCCCTTGAAATCATAATTTTTGCAACATATTTGACTCTTGTTTTCTTTTATTTATTAGTATCAATATAGATTTAAGGTGCTCTTTTAAGCTACTGACTTAATTTTTTTTTTCAGACATAATTATTTGCAAGTGAAATGAAAAAAATGCTAAAGGAGTCACAGAAAGAACTTTTGACAAGATCTTCTCTATAAAAGCAGGGTTTTTTTTATGTTCAAAACATGTGGCAGGCTGCTAAATACACTGCAGAAAGGAAAATGTTCTACGCAGTATTTGCCACTGTGCATGTTTTGGTTTTTCACAGTGAGAAAAAACAATTTCTAATGAGAAATGGAGAACTGAGCTGCACAGTCACTTATGTTTGACGTTATTTGGTGTTCAACACTTAATAGGGCTAAGTGATAATTTTAAGTGTATTGGTAACATTCACATAGATAATTTTTGAAAATAATACTTTTTTAAATTTAGTTGAAAAAATAGTCATATATACTAAATACTAAAAGGTCACACTGGGAAGGAAATATAAAAAAAACTTGCTATGTATTTTTCATGTTTCAGACACAGGACTGAATTCACTTTAAACTTGGGGCTTGAAGGCTATCCATTTGATTGCAATGAATTCTTAGGTACCCTGGGACATTCAAAACTTTAAATAGCAATGTTATGTTACTTACTGAAAGTAGATTGAGTTATAAACTCTTTCTTTTATCTTTCTTCAGTTTTCCTAGGAGCCATAAATAGGAATTTTAATTTACTATACAAAAATAATAGCCATCAAATCAGATTTAGAAAAGTCCTTATTTTCATGTATGTTTTTTTAAATCAATTTCTTTAATGAGAAAAAGGCCTTTCTCAGTGTTCATTTTGATTTCAGTTTCCATGTTATGCAGAAATGTGTCAATTCTTTTCCCACAATATTTACTGAAATACCTAAACTATGGAGCTATCAAAGAAAACACCCCAGATTATTCATGCTAATTTTGCACCCCATTAATATAGGTAATTTAGCATGACCTAGATATTGGGGCCTGAAGTCCAGTGATCCAAAATTCAGTGTTCCAAGAATCTGAGAGCTGTTGGGAAACAACATTGACCCATTAAAGTCAACATTAAAATCAGTTACAGAGAAATATCGAGCAAATAAATTGTCTTTGTGACACACTGCAAAATCAAAAAAAAAAGGCTGTTTGACATCAGAAACTCAGTTAGCAAGGTCATCTTTCAGATTTGCAAGAGAATGGCTCCACTGAAACTGGATGGAGTTAAACTGGGAATGCTATATGCTGTTTTCCTATATTTGGAAAAAAATATGCTGCTTGTGTGCTGTTAGGGTGGTGATTGAATATGTAGTGTTGAGGTTTCTGATGAAGTAGAGAAAGACACATTCAAGTAATACACACAATGCTTAAGATGAAGAACTTGGAAAAATCTCGGAAAGTAACCAAACAGTATATAAAAAAGACCCAAACAAAACAAAAACCACCATGCTCCCACATTTGGTTTAATGAGACGGTGATAAAACTATAATAAGCAGGTGTTTAGAAAGCATCTATTATCTCTGCAATGTTATAATCCTCTTGCAATTTTAAATATTAATACTCCTAAGTGTATTTCTGTTGGCAAATTCCAAGTGACTCCTCACTTTTATATGTGATAAATATGGAAAATGAGTACATTCAAATTCATAAATAAGATTTACTGTATGAATTCTAACTGCAGTAATGGCAGTCATTAATAATTGTCTTCTGCATGAATAAGATAGCAAATTATTATACCAGCATAACTTTAACCTCTGGTTGTTAGATATTTGTAAATAATTGGCAAAGAAATTTCAAACCAATATAATAGGTTTTCATGACATACTGATGCAAATTAGTATTTCATCTCTTTAAAATAAATTTGTGTTTAATCAGTCTTAGTGGCAAAGTAATGTAGAAAGAGTATTTACTTGCAAATACTGCATATTTACTACAGACATTCAGCTGCAGACACAGGATATGGCTAATTTTACTAAAACTTCACATTCTCTAATATTATTTGAATTGTGTTGTTAAAGGAAGACTACCACTTTGTTTTTATTAATGTTGCATATTTATCAGAAATATATCTCTGACATAAAATTACCATTTCTCTGTTCCATGGAATTAAAAATCAGCTAACCTGAATTCAGTGCTTTCAAAAATGCTTTCTTGTTTCTCTCCAGCAGAAAAGGCATTGATGTTGCCAAAACAATTTGTACATTCTTAGTCTCAATGATTTTTGCTGAAAACTAAAATAAATTGCTTGAGCAGTTTTGCATTTCACTGTGTGTTCTGCACCACTGGAAAGAAGTGCTTCCTTGAAAGAGCTATATAATTTGGTTTAGTAGAACTGAGGAAGACTCAACTTTGGCTCCTCTTCATAGCTTCCAGTTTAGCCATGAATTTCTTCTGTAAGTCTCCTATTTTTTTTTTTCTGTACAGGGTCAAGAAAATCACCTTTTCCTCTACTTTATTGACCAAACAGAACCACATTCTTGTGATCATACCATATATCTTCATGTAGCATCTCCTGATCTAACCAATTGCTATAGGATTATCTGTCACTGACTCTGTAAGGCATTCTTGTATCTGAAGAATGGACCTTTGTGAGCCAGTGGTAAAATGAGTCTTTTTGTTGTTGTGAAAAGTCTTGTGCTGAATATAATTTACATTTTCCTTACTGACATAATGGAAGACATAGCATAGGAAGAATTAGCTCAGTCTTTATAATGAGAATCATGAACTGGAACACTTGACACTTAGAAAATGACAAGTTTTGCTTTGGCTGACCATCTGTGTCTTTGTATGGTTGCATGATTATGTCTAGATCATAATGTGGAATTATGTGGGAAACTTAGTGACTCTAAAGTTTGATTCCTCACTGTAAATAAAGGGATGTAAAAAAGGCATAAAATTAGATAAAATCTGTAAATCAGCATTTCTTGATTTTCTCATGTATGGCTTTACAGACTATAAGTATTTTTAGGTCTTTACATGAATATTTTTATTTAACAATTAATCCAGATTAATCCTATCAGTACTTAGGCACTGAGTATATCCAGAAAGTATTATCAGTTTAACTTCACTTTTTTACATTTTCTAGGCACAAAAAAATGGTGCTTATTTCTTTACAAAATTAAGCAGAAGAAAGGTAGAAGAAAAATTGTGGAATTAATGTTAAAAAAATAGGTAGACAAAATACTTTATAAAAGTCTGTTCCTTACTCAGGGAACTGTATATTTAAAATTAAATTTAAAAGGAACATACAATATCTACCACCATAAAAAAACAAAACAAAAAAAACAAACAAACAAAAAAAAAAAAAACCCAGAGGAATAAAAACTGGTAGTGAAATTCTTGATTTCAAGATAATTAAAAATAGTGAGTTACTGAGTATGTCATTAGTTTAACTTCAAATAAAAATGTCATGTACATTACTATTTCCTAATTTATCTGGGTTTAAAGTTACTCTGTTAGATCTTTCAAAAGAATTCTACAGACTAAAATACTTATTTTGGGACGAAGAAATTCTTGTGGGGCTGTGTGCATATATGCAAGGTAGTCACAAGTCATGGCCCTTTTGCTTAAAGTAGAGTTCCACTATCTCAATGAGGCCTTCATTTTTCTCTGTTTATAAACTCCTTTTATATTAATAGTTGGTCTTTAATTTCTGAACTGCAAGAGTAATTTCAGTTTTCAAACCACAGTCTTCAGCAACAGGTCCATGAGCAATGTCCTCAGGTATGAAGACTGAAATAAAGAAAAGATAATCATAAATAGAGATTTTATTTTAAGTTTTTCATTTAAGGTCTCCCATTTGAAAACTCAAATTATATTACAGTAACTGTAACAAAATCAAATAATATTTAATTATGTTTATTAAACTGGAAGAAACTATGTTACATGCTTCATAAGATATAAGGTGAAACTGTCTATGAATTATTGCAACAGGTTAATGTGTTGTGAATGGAAACTTTTAAACGTATCTTTTTCGACATCGTTTTTCTATTTATGATTTTCTTTTTTTCCAATGAAAATTGTTGACCACATGTGATGGTAGCACGAAAGCCCATGCAAATTCAAATATCCTTGTCCTTCAAACTTGAACTTTGTTTACAACTTAATGTGAGTTCCATTGCACAACCTAGTGCAACAGCAATAATTCTTGGCAGTTAGAACTAGGAAAGAAGTACCATTCTTTTCAAAATCCATACTTTAAAGCACATAGTCTTGAAGGAGGGAAAAACTAACATTTTTCTACAATAATTATAAAATGAAATCTGAGATTATTATAGCATATATACAAATTCACTGACAATATTTGGAAAATGAAGTTTGATTTGGTTTCACTGCTTAGAGAGTAATTTAAAAAGATAGTTTAACTCAGTGGTCCCGTTCAGTGACAGATAGCAACACCAAGACACCATAGGCTCTGGAAGTAATTTAATAATTTATTATACTTGACAGCCTCAGCTTCACAGAAAAAAGAATTTTTAGTAAACTTACCGTCTAAAAAGTCAGTGTTTGTATATGTCTGCATGCTAGCACACGTAGTGCTTTAGGTATTTCAGTATCTGGAACTCATTAGCATTCTGCCTTTTCTTGCACTCCTCTTTATATACACTGTAATTGCACTTGTTGCAGCCCACAATTTTGCTTTCAAACTCAATAGTTGTATCTCTTTAAGATATTTGAAGGTTAATTAGCAGAATCAATTTCTTGTAGTGATTTAATTGGCAAAAGAAGTCCAGAATTCTGGAATTTTTTGAAGGTGAATTTGCCTTCTTATGTATCGGATTTCCAATCATTAATGATGGAAAAATTATTGGGGAGGAGTGCTATTTTGTCTTCTGAAGTTTATCTGTTTTGATACATCATTTTCTTCTAATTGCCACTTGATTTCATTTCTGCATTTCTCTCACCTAACCTGCCCTTTAGCCTACCCAAAAATATGTTAGCCAACTGCATTTAGAAGTGCTGTTTGATGGTTTACACCTGTTCTTTTCACTTCCACATTTCTATATCTGTTCTGTATTAGATTTCTAACTGATTTTAAACACTGCTGTTTGAGATTTTTCCACATCCTCAATTCTGTCTCAATCAACTTCTAGTTTCAAGTGGTATGTAGATTAGACTCTTACGTCAATTACTGTTCTACCAGGTAGACTATAGATTGACTTGCATGTTCAGAAATTCTGATCCTTGGTTTGGTTTTCTGTGAGTTTTCTTTGTTTGTTTGGTTTTTTTTTTTAGTATTTTTTTCTGCTTATACGTAGATTTAATGGTAGGAGAGAACAAGGGAGAAAATAGCTGATAACATTCCATCTCTTCAGGAAAAAATTCTGCTCGAGATATTCTAGAAATAATAAAATCTTTAGTAGTAGTTTAGTAATCACTTTTGTGCCAAAATGTCATACAGAAACTCTGCTAAGACTGATTCTTCAGGATTGTATGTGCCATGATGTTTTGTTTCAGAATTATATGCATTGTACTTTCTCTTGGTTTTATTTCTTGAGTGTTTTGGTTGTTTTTTGTTTGTGGTGGTGTTTTTTTGTTTGTTTGTTTTGTTTTTGTTTGTTGTTGTTGTTGTTGGGGTAGCTGGTGGGTGTTTTATTTGTTTGTTTTGCTTTGTTTTTGTTTTAATGAAGCAGCACTTGCCATAGAAAGTTTCTAAACACTTTTGCAAAGCATGGAGACAGAATTACTAGTATAATCAGAAAACATAATTAATTGCTAAAATAGAAATGAACATTGCAGAATTTGCTACGCTGATGTTTACAATAACATCAGCGTAGCTGATGTTTATAATATTTTCCAGCTTTTTCAGCTTAGAGACTTAATGTTAAAGTGTTCAATTTAATTCCCATTCATAACTATCAAATACAAATTCCACTGGCAAATTAGCCAACACTTAGATAACCAATGTTGGGTGCCCCAACAATTTCAAAACAGACGAAAACATAGCTAATAAAAATAAAATACATCTGCAATTTTTAAAATTGGTTTTTGTTAATTTTCTCATCAGAGCCTCTAGCTGGGTACTTCTGGACTGAGACATTCATGATGGCTGAGATTTACAAGGACAAAAGGGAGGCTTTCCTGTGTGATTTCCTTTTTTAGGTGTAGAAGTTATACTAGAACAATGTGGGTTATTAAGATCATATGTGAATCATGTTAAATTCTGAAATCAAAAATAAGAAAGAACATCTCTCCAAAAGTTTGCAATAGACAGACAAGCTGTTTACTTTCCACTTCTGACACTTATAGTTCAATATATTAGATGTCCATATATCTTCACTATTCTTCAATTTAAAAGCTTTTCCTCCGTGTTACCTCGCTTTATAGTCTCAGCTTAGCTGTGCATATTGGTATTACCAAGGCTGTGTTGTACACTTACATCCATCTAACCTCATAAAAACAAATACAAATGTGTGTTACAGACGTCTGTACATTTCTTAGCAAAACCTCTCATCCAAATGTATTACATGGCCAAATATTAACTATTTAACTGGTAACAGCTACAAATATATTATCGTTCAAATTTTTCTTTGTTTCTTTCTGAATGCCACGTGCTCTTGTTCCATGTTTATTTCCCATCCTTTTGAAACTACTAAAGAAATCAGAATTTTTATCTATTTTTGTAGATCTCATGTGATCGTTCTTTAATTATGTGCTTCTTCCCAAGTCTGTTTTAGTGTTTTGGGGTTTTTTTAAGTACATGAACTGGATTGAAGATCTGAACAGAAAAGCTAATACAAAGCTGTTCTATATATCACTCACTCCTTGGCAATGTCAACCTTGTGCTAAAAGGTTTCTGAATTTGAATATCCACAAGGAAGTCTTGCAGATTTGATAAATTCAACAGTTTTAGTCACCTTCAGTAAGTTTGCAGATGACATCAAGTTGGGTGGCAGTGTTGACCTACTGGAGTGTAGGAAGGCTCTGCAGAGACTGGATCGATGGGCTGAGGCCAGTTGGATTAGGTTCAACAAGACCAAGTGCCAGGTCTTGTTTTGGGTCATAACAACCCCAGGCAGTGCTACAGGCCTGGGACAGAGTGGCTGGAAAGCTGGAAAAGGAGGTGGGGGTGCTGGTGGTAGCAGCTGAACATGAGCCCAGGAATGCCCAAGTGGGCAAGAAGGCCAATGGCACATGGCCAGCAATAGTGTGGCCAGCTAGACCAGGGCAGAGATTGTCGCCCTGTGCTGGGCACCAGTGAGGGCACGCCACCAATCCTGGGATCAAATCTGGGCCCCTCACTATAAGAAAGACATTAAGGGGCTGGAGTGGGTCCAGAGAAAGGAATGGAGCTGGGGAAGGGTCCGGAGCACAAGTCTGGTGAGGAGCAGCTGAGGGACCTGAGGGTGTTTATTCTAAAGAAAAGGAGGCTCAGGAGGGACCTTCTTGCTCTCTACAACCACCTGAAAGGAGGTTACAGTTCAGGTGGGCGTCAGGCTCTTCTCCCAAGGAAAAAGTGACAGGACATAAGGAGATGCCTTCATGTTGCACCAGAGGAGGTTTAGATTGATTATTAGGAAAAATTTCTTCATTGAAAGGGTGGTCAGGCACCAGAACAGGCTGTCCAGGTAAGTGGTGGAATCACCACCCCTGGAAGCGTTAAAGAAAATACGTGGATGTGGCCCTTGGGGATATGTAGCAGTGGTGAACACAGCGGTGCCACATTAATTCGCTGGGCTCAATGATCTTTTCCAACCTTAACAATTCTGCAGTTCTATTATGCTATGATTTTATTTGGTATTTCCAACAATATTTCAACTGGTTATGTATAACATAATGGGAATTCTTTTTTTTTCCCTGTACACAGCTATAATCTTTGTAACCCAGCCTAAAAGTGTCAGAGTATCATGGTTTCCTACGGTGACATGAAACCCATTCCATCAGCTCATGAACAGTCAGTCTTTTTGCAGCTGCTGTAGAAACTTAGAGTTTTCAGAAAACCTGAGCATCAGAAGACAGTATCTACTACCACAGGTCACGGATAAAATAGTTTCTCATGTACTGGAATATGGACTATTTAATACAATCAGATATATATTCTCATAAATGTTTAACGTACTAAATGTCAAATGCCTGTAAATACTACAGTCTTTAATCTAGGTAAATAATAGGGTGTTGGCCATGTTGGCTGTCATCACTGTTATCCTTTCCCTAGGTATGTAGGGAAAAGTGTGAATGCTTTTCTCCTGCAATATTTTAATTTTATGGCAATCAGACAATGATTCACTGTGCAATAAAATCACATGGCATAAATACTATGATGTGACAAAAGAGATGTGCATTCTGTGCATTGTCAATAGTTGGTTGTTGGGGTTGGCTCCCAAAATTCTCTCCAAGCTACCGCCCCAACTCTAGAGGAGCTGGAGATGGAGGCTGGCTCCGCCCCCTCAGAAGGAGGCCACGCCCCCGGGAAGATCCTCCTTCCTACTGGGCCACGCCCCCTGAGGAGGAGACGGAGATTTAAGCCACGCCCACTGGGCGGGGTCTGGAGTTTCCCCCCTCCCTCCCTTCCAGAATGTTCTCTCAGATTGTTAATCCCATTGGTTGTGTAATCCCTCCCCAGTTGTTATTGGTTTTAATCCCTGTCAATCCCGTGTGTTCTCCCCTGTGACTGGTCAATGGTTCGATCCACCCCTGGTTCCTCCCCCTATAAAGGGCACCCCTCGGCGTCTGTCTGGCAGCGGACCCGTTGCGTTAATAAAGTTGTCAGCTGTCTCTCAGAACCGTGCAGGCTCAGAGTCGTCTTTCCCACAGGCTGGTCAAGGAATAAAAAGTCTGGTGCGTCGGGAGGTGGCCTAAGGTCATTGTCCGGACTGCCTGGCTATCCGGCGTTTTTGGGCGGCCCACGACAGTTGGTGTTAGGTTCAGTTATATATATGCTTCTTAAGATCCTTCATAAGGAAGGAGCATGATGTAACTTGTATTTTCATGTTCAGAAACTACTCTTAAAGTTAGAGGGTTTGCATCTCCCTGGGAAGTTACATCACAGATAGAAATGCCTAGTGATTTTCCATGCTATCTGATTGATTTTTCTTTTTGTTCATGTAAGAATCATCTTGTGAAACCAAAGCATTAAGAACAAGTAGATTTAGACATTTTAGTGGCTAATGTATCATCAATCATTTTATACTAGATTGATCAGGGAGGAAGCCATGTTAATCACAGTGACATATGAATTTTAAAGGAAAAACTATTTGCTGAAGCTAAAAGCCTCCATCATCAGTACATTTCATTCTTAGTTGTCTGTCTTGGAATAGACATAGAAATGCCAATTGCGATGATGGCTCTAGTTATATAGTTACTTGTAACAGAGCTACTGGGCACTGAGATTTTCTATTAGCTCCATGTCATTCATCAAATAGCTTTCAGATTACCATAACTTGCCATTTCTACCTACCAGGACTGGACTTTAACAGGCAGTTCAAATATTGATCCAGCAAGGCAGTGACTATCATAGGTAGTGGTTCTTCTGCTGCATCCTTTCTACCCTAATTGGGTCATTGATCATTTCTATTCTGAATAGAAGTCATTGCAACCAGTATTTCATTTTTAAAGTCTTCATTTCAAAAGCTTTATGAGACAATGTCCAAGTCATGAGTGTAATCTTTGGGTACAATGTGCCTGACTTCCGTGTCTTAATAATGGTGCAAAGATATGTTTGCCTGAAAAGGACAGAATTATCTAATTAACATTATTTGAGCAACATATGAAGATTATAAGTTTTAAATATTGACTACAATGAGGAGTTATAGAGAATGAGGAAGATACCTATTTTAAATAAATGGGAACATTTTCCGCCTGCTGCTCCCTTTTTTCCATTGAGTATCTGAAAAGTGGATATCACAGTGCTAAAAAATGAGGAAAGAAATAAACACTTGGTTTCTGATGAAGTTATTTTTTTTACCCACACTTAGCATAAACTTGGCACTTCAAATTGAAGCCTGCAGAAATAAAATTGTACTGATGTTAAAATATATTTTATGGCACTGATACCATAAACAGTAAATAAACCTGAAATACCTAACCAATGATTTGATCTCAGAAAACACAAAAATATATTAAAAGGTTTACAACTGTAACATTATTTTCTGTCTCAGAAAGGAAAGGTGCTGTAAGTAATTCCGCCGCAAAATTCTCCTGTATATATGGTTTTCTATGGAGAACAAACAGAAATATTTAATTCGTTATTCAAATAATTTGTGCAAAATGTTGTAATTATTCATCGCTAATGTCTTCCTACCAAATGAAGAGTCAAAAAGATGGAGAGGTCAATCTCCCTGATCCTTACTTCTGTTAAGAGACTGACAGCTGAGGGAAAAACAATCTGACAGTGACCATTGTTGCATCAATAATTGAATAACTTAATTTGGCAATTATAAATGAGCTTTGGCCATGCTATCATTTTATTTCCATGTCCCTAAATGCTGTCATAGATTTTCTACTGACAGCCTGCTATTTTACATGATGTCTGTTTCAAGGCAACCATTTCTGCGCTTGCTTGATAATTTAGTGACCTAGTTCTCCTTCAGTTAATATAATACAATATTATTTATGGCACATATTTGACCAGTTAAGGATAACATATGCTATTTCTTAATTTTTCAACCTGTAAAATAGTATATCCTCACTTTTGCATGGTTCCAGAATATGCATTTAATTTTAAAAAGTAATTTCACTGCTGATTTGCATAAATTGAGATTTTTTGTTGAAGCTTGGTTTTTCTGCTTTATCTAGTAATATTTTTTACAGCTTCTGCTTCAGAGCAGCTTCAAGAACATCTTGTGTTTCTGTGGCAACAAACACCCCTGTTATTAAATATGCCTGCTTCTGAATTTAAGTGTGATAAAACAGTTAAAAGCAGGTGAGCAGCAAAAATTTGTTCTCCATCTGAGTTTAAAGACCTTTGCAAAGAGAAGAGAGAACTTCTACTGGTATATTCAGATAAAACTTGCCCTATGTACATTTTCATCAAACATCGTTTGTATACCTCTCTTTGTACTTTGGGAACCTGTGTCAAAAGATACTGGAATTCCATTTCTAAAAAGCTAGTTACCATGTTTCTGATCTATATAAGGACATGTATTGATTAAATTCAATAACTACCAGTAATATTTTTCAGTAAGCTCAAGCTCTAAAATCATATGGGAGGATATAAGTTTCAGAAGCATTTTGCCATGTGTCTGTAGGTGGTGGACTAATAGTTTCCCAAGTCAAGACTGTAGAGAGAGACAGGCTCTTTCATCAGACTCCAGCTGGCATGATTAGAAATAGCACAGAACTTCTCAAGCCCATGTGCTTCTTTTTTCAATTATAGCAGCCAGTCTAATGAAAGCCATTATCTCTCCTGAAAAACCTTTATTTGCCCGTAGTGCTAGACCATCATGGCCAAAGCAACACTCCCTCAGTGTACTGCAATATAACCTGTAACACTGCTAATATATGTAGCCAAGCCTTTCATATATCTTTTTTCACTTTTTGTGTTTGCCACAAATCATACTTCACAGCTGAACAGTGTGGAGGGCGGTCCCGGGGCGGATAGGGTGGAGGAGGAGCCCGAGTACGAGATCATGGAGATGGGAGCTGGCCCCGCCCCCTTGGAGGCCGACCCCGCCCCTGAGGAGGTGGGCCATGCCCCCAGGAGGCTCCACCCCCTTATCAGGCCATGCCCCTTGAGAGCGAGTTTGAACTGTAGGCCATGCCCCTCTGCACCGCCCAGGCCACGCCCCCTCGGGGGCAGACACACCACCTTGACCACGCCCTCCCCTCTGGAAAGTTCTACCGTCTCTTGCTGTCCATTGGTTCCCCTGCGTGGGGTGATCTCTGTACGTGCTGTGATTGGTTATGTTATATGTCTGTTGCTCTGTTGACCTATTGGAAGAGCTATCCACATCTGAAAATTTTGTACCCGCCCCCCTTCATAAGGGACTGCACGGGGCAGTTCGGGGGGCTTCTGCTCAGACTTCGGTTGGAGCAGCAGCTCTCTGTTCATTAAAGTCTGACAGTTGTCACCCAACTCCCGCCTCCTGTGTCCTTCGTGCTGCTGCGACTGCCTTCGGGGATACAGTCTGGTGCTCGTGGTCGGAGAGGACCCTCATTGGGAGACCTTGTCCGGGTCGCTGGCTATCCTGGGCAGAACATCGGATAGCGGCCTGTGACAGAACAGTGTTTTGGTCTTGTTTCTGTCAGTGGATGTTAAATGCGGGAATCTCTTTCATTCTCTCTACTAATCTTTTAATGTTAGTAGGAAGAGGTGAGAATCATATTTCCAATTCCCTGGTGCATGTTGCGACCTGCTTTTGATATTTAGAATGTACTGCTTCAGGTGTATACTTTTTCATTTTATGTTGTCTTTGTTGTAAGGAAAAGGACAAAAGAATTGAATTTCCGACAGCTACCGGTGATCCCACACGTATGCTTTAGACAGATTATCTCCCTGACTTGTGCCTTTTGTATCCTAATTCTGTAACATGGGCTATATGTTACCAACCTGCCCTAGAGTTCAGAAGTTCAGCCTCTGAAAATCTGGCATTTTTTAGAAATACTTTTCTTATCTTCTGCTTTTTAACTCTTACACTGAATCCTTGATATGCTAGTGTACGCCTGCTACGTTTAGCAGCATCAAATTATTTTCTTGACAGGGATACTGGCAGTTAAAGAGTAATCAGGTCATTAAACATTCATTCTCCTAGCATTAGAAGGAATTTAAAAATATACTCAAAGAGTATTTTCAGAAATACCAAACTTTCATTGGGTAAAAAAACATTGAGAAATAATGCTTTTAATTAAATTGGAGAAATAGTGTTTATTGTTAATCTCCTCCTGATTAAATTTTTATATGTGAACTTTAATTCAATTTCTTATTCATAGAATCATGGAATCACTTAGGTTGGAAAAGAACTCTAAGGTAATTGAGTCCAACCACAAACCTAACAGTGCAAAGTCTACTTTTAAAAGATGTCCCTAAATGCCACATTGAAATATCTTTTAAATACCTCGAGGGATGGTGACTCCACCACTTCCCTGGACAACCTGTTACAGTAATTGATAACCCTTTTGGTGAAGAAGTTTTCCCTAAAATTCAATCTAGAGGTCCCATAGTGCAACCTGAGGACATTTCTTCTTGTTTTATGTCTTGTTGCCTGGGAATAGAGCCTGACCCCTACTTAGTTACACACTCCTTTCAACCAATAATTGAGAGTGAGAATGTCTCCCCATAGCCTCCTTTTCTCCAGTCTAAACACTCCCAGCTCCCTGAGCCACTCCTCACAGGACTTGTGCTCCAGACCCTTCCCCAGTTCACCTGCCTTTCTCTGGAAAATCTCCACCACCTCAATGTCTGTGAAAGGCCCAAAACTGAATCCAGGATTTGAGGTGCGGCCTCATCAGTGCCCAGTACAGGGCGATGGTCACTTCCTCTGAAACACTGACAGGCTTGGGGTATCAACCACCTCTCCACGAAGCCTCCTCCAGTGTTTGACCACTCTCTTAGTGAAGAAATATTTCCTAATGTTCAGTCTGAATCTTTCCTGATACAGCACTGAACCATTCCCACACATCCTATCATTAGACCTAAAGGAGAAGAGCTTAGCACCTCCATCTCCACTTCCCTCCTCAGGAAATGGTAGAAAGCAATGAGGTCACCCCTCAGCCTCCTTCTTTCCAAACTGAACAAGCCCAGAGTCCTTAGACACTCCTTTTTGGATACACCTTCCAACCTTATCAGCAGCTTTGTTGGTCTCCTCTGGCTGCATTCAAGGAACTCCACATCCCTCTTGAATTGCAGGGCCCAGAACCAAATAGGTACTCAAGGTAAAGCCTCACCAAGGCTGAATACAGCAGGATAATCACCTCCTTTGACAGCTGGTGATGCTGTTTGATGCTTCCAGGATGGAGTTTGCCCTCTGAGCTGCTTGGGCACACATGGCTGGCTCAGACTGAGCCTGCTGCCAACCAGCACTCCCAGATCCCTTTCTGCAGGGCTGCCCTCCAGCCACTCCTCCCACAGTTTGCAATTGTGCTGTCTTGGGCTGATTTTTTCTTCCTAAAATTGTCTCTAAACTGAGACATGTGCCCAGCATCACTCCCTCCCATTTGCAGGATCCAGCATTTTGTCTTGTTAGATTTCATCCCATTAATGTTTGCCCAATGCTCAAATCTATCTAGACCCCTCTGAGGGATATCCTTATCTCCACATGGAGATAAGAGGAGGGATAATTCCTCTTATCCCTCAGGAGACCCAACAGCACCCCCCAGACTGGTATCAAACAGCAAACCTGCTAATGGTGAATTCAACTCCTGCATTGAGATAATTGATAAATACACTGAACAGAACTGGCCCTAGAACTGAACCCTGAGGAACTCTGCTGGTGACCAGTGGCCAGCCAGGTGTAGCCCCATTTACTACAACCCCTTGAGTTGTCATTCAGCTAGTTCTTCACTAGGCAAGCATTGGGTCACAGCTTTAGCTGCTCCTCCAGCTGTGTCATTGCATTCACTTTGGTAAAATATTATGCTTCATTTGTCCAAAGGAGTAATTCTAAATACTATCACTTGCCCATTTATACTAGGGAACTGAAGGCGGTTTTATCTGTCGTTTACACACGAGCAAAATCTCTCAAAAGGCATGGACTTCAAAGAGGCATGGGCTTTAAAGACTGAGTTAAATAATATTTAGCTGCCTGCAAACATAAATACAGCATTAGACAGTTTGCATTTCTGTACCTGAAGCATGAAATATCTAGTAAGAGCTTCACTAGGAGCAAGCTTTCCTTCTTTGTCCTGAGCTTCTTGATTGAGGTAATAGTATTTTGATGCTTGTGGCAGTAGGTAGAATCACAGACTCAGAATGTTAAGGGGTTGGAACAGACCTTAAAGATCACCTAGCCCCAACTACCCCTGCCACGGGCAGGGACAACTCCCACGAACCAAAATCCTCAGCTCGATGATGATTTCTATCCTGTAGCAGGAGTACTCTGGACATTTCAGCTATCAGTGCCCTGGTAACTACTGAACCACTAGTCTTAAACAGATTTTCACTATTTCCAGAATCTGGCAGTAATACTTCTAGTTTCTTGCCCCAGTGTTTGTTTTTATATATTTCAGGATTGGAATCCTGTCTATATTTGGGAGTGGGTGGTGGATAGATTTTAGCTGTCTTTTTTTGTCTTTCTTTTTTCCATTTTGTCTATCACTCTGGAATAACACAGACATTTTCAGGAAACTGAGACTCTACTGCAGGGTTTTTTAATGTTTTCAGACTTCCGTTTTGAACAGCCACAGCTCATTACGTGAAGCGAAACAAGGGCAAGCCTGAGGCAGTCCAATCATACACCTGGTGTGATCATTGAACTGGACTTTACTTATCGATCTGCATATGAGCCAGAAGCCTGTATTTGACTGTTGGCCTAGAGCTGATTTCAGTATGTGGTTCAGTCAAATTATGGCCTTATGAACCCTCAGGACTCCTCAGCCAGCAGCAATTGCACAGGCAGAAGATTCAGGGTTGAGAGTTGGGAGGAAGGCAAAACAGTTTTGGGAGGAAATCTAATAGGCAGTGCTGTCTCCAAACTCTGGTTGTTCTGTCAGAAGGTAATTTAAGCCAATACACTATGGCAAAAGACTGGTTTAGAGAATAGACACTTTACAGGGAGAAAAATACTTCATTAGAGAATTCCCAGCCAACAGTGCTGATGATTTATTAAAGTCAGCCTAAATTTGAACCAAGCAATATTTTAGTTTCCTGCAGTAAGACATTTCCATTTGAAGAAAATGCCATGATATTCTGGGTGAACACCATTATTCTGCTTCTGCACAACCTCTTCTGAGAGTCAATGAAAGCTTGTTTGTTGTGATGATTTTAAACCCTTCCGTAAACCCTTCCTGTTTGCTCACCATAGTCCTGTTATCCTCCATCTGCTTAGCCTTAAATTCCTACTATGTCAGCGCATAGGAAAATTTATACCTGTTATTTTTCAATGCTGGATGACTTGGACCCTTCTTCAGAGCTAAACTGTTGGCCACAGGAATTAAAAAACCGATTAACCTCACATAAGTGTTGACAGCAAGATCCCCATTTATTTCAGTGTGAGATAAGGAAAATACGCTTTCCACTGACTAACTGTAAGCTAAGGACTTGCTTATGCCATCTCTTATGCCATCTCTTCCTGAAGTGCTATAGTCCTTAGACGCAAGTTAATACAGGGAAGATAAGAATCAAAGATCAAATATTAATTAAAGTTTTTATTAGTAATCCCTAACAATTAATTAAATGTTCCTTTGGAAGGTAATTATTGCCAACTCCTAATTTCACTTTCAGAATATAAATATATCTAATAATACAAATATAATTATATATTATATAATCCATTGAGCTGACTTATTTAAAGTAGGCCAAATGTATTTGTTCCTTAAGCTACTAAATTGACTGAAGTTTATGAATTGTATAGAAACAAGAGTTCTTGAAATGAAAAATCAGTGTGGGCTTACTGCAGTGGCAATTTAAGCTACAATGCTGAACTGAAATACTGAATAGAATAAAGGAACAGAAGTGGAAGTACCTGGTCAGACTTGGTGATCAGATTATTTTGGATTATTTTGTATTTTTGTACTCCCGTAATTGGTACAGCTAAGGCCTTCAAGGCTGTACATTAGTAGACTTGACATGCATCTGTAGATGAACTGTCAGCACCAAAACTATCTTCTGTTTCTAGATTAGCATTTTATTTCTTTCAGTGAATTTCTATGTACTCCTGCTGCAAATCAACTTTTTTGCTAATACAGTGCATCACTTGTGAGTTGCCTTCTCACTTCAATGACATCATTTTCCTCCTTCCAGTTTTAAACCTTCCATGGCACTATTTGTACTGTCACCTACAGGTGCTATTTGTATGTTTCAGTACACCTGTATTACGTTTCCTGACCTGACCTTGCTTCTGTGAATTGTGGTGACATCTTGTTAAAACACTGAAATACAAGTTTTTAATCTTTTGTTTTTCTGTGATCATACCATTTGCAATCACCCACTGCTCCAATATCTGAAAAAGGGTTCAAACCTTTTTTGCACACTGTGTAGTGCCATGCATGTGAAATATGCTGCTATTATTTTTTGGGTTTGAAACACCATAAAAACCCATAAAAAACATTAATATTAAAAAAGGGCATGTTAAACACATAGAGTCTGGCTCACTAGTGTGTTACTCCACACTGCTCCCTATCAAAAGATTGCAGGTGTGGCACATAAAATTTCAATATGAAAATAAACCACTTTCTTTTGATGCAGTTATAGGCTGCACAGAACACATTATCAAGTATGAACTAGCTGTAATAGCTTAATTAATTACAAGCTATCTGCTAAGCTTCTATGTCTCTTTTCATGCTCACTTAACCTATTTGAAAATTGTGGAAATTCTAATGATATCTGGTACACTTATGTGAGATATTTGGATTATTAGAATGTATAGAAGTGAATGTTACAGTATCATAAAAAAAGACTGTATTATCAGGAGCAGATTTAAGCATTTCTGTTTGACATTTTATTGTAAAAATACAATAATGTAAGTACAAATTTAAAAAATTAAGCATATGCATAAATATTTGCAACATTGGGCTCAATTTATTTACATCATTTCTTTAAGTCTAGCTGGAGAAGAGTAGGTGTACATACTGCACTTGGGCCATTATGTGATTTTTAACTTTGATCAACTCAGCTGTTGGTGTAAGGCAAGTGCATGAAAAGAAACACTGGAGATTCAGAAAAGGGTCTTCTCTGATATTCATTATTCTATTTTCTTAGGTAAGAAAGGACATCAATGACTTGATTATTTAGAGTTTTCTTGTTATTGCAGCAAACACATTCTTTTCCAGTTTAGAAGCTTTCGTTTCAATATTTGTCCATACAGACATTGCTGTCACTTTTACTGTATAGGATGCATTACCATGGTAATTTTGGTCACTTTTCACCCTCTTCTGGTTTGTTATGAGAAGACTCAATTGACTACAAGAAATGTGATAAGCTCTATGCTTTCTAACTATAGATTCAGTGCCTTTTAAAGTTTTGAAGTAGTGGATTTTCACACTGAGGATTACTATATGTATATTCAGACTATAGGTACATAATTGGTTTCAATGAAATTGTCACAGAATTGAACAGTGTGACAGACAATATACTTATACATCTTGGATTACACTAAGTTATTTTGGAAGGAAATGCTTTATTTGAGAATCATTGTGTAGAATCCTTTCACTTTCAATGTTTTCTTAAGGCCATTTTTATTTTGCCGATTTACTTACGTCTTTCAGTAAGGCTTAGTCACTCTTTTTGTGTTTTCATAATTCAAAAAATTATCTATAATTGTGTAATTAGTGTAAATACATGCAATCACATTTAGAAGATGTAATTACAAATGCAAAGCAATAATTGTGATGAGTAATGTCATAAAGAAGTATCTATTAAACTTCTTAAACGCATAGTCTGTGAATATTCAGAAACTAGTATTTAGAGCTGAATATGAAACTTGTTTAAATGTCAACAACAGGTGTTCAAATTTTACAAGAATAACTGGAGCTGGACAAAAATACTGTGAAAAAACAATTTTAAGCTGACATCATTCAACAGTTTTCCAAAGTGAAGGTGAGTTTTCATTGCTGGCAGGAGCTCCAGAGCATCTTTATTCTAAAATCAGGTGAAAACTTGGACTTTATTATTAAGGCTGGCATGCAATCTCTACCTTGGGACTAAATTCTAGCTTCCCCCCCAGACATCTTTTCGCATGTATGTCAGCCCCACACTATTGAGGTTTCTAAAGCAGAGATTCCTGCTTACCTAAAACCCATATAGGTGCTTTTATCTCATAGTAAGTGTTGAGAAGCTCATGGCCCTCTGCTGCAGAAGGGGTTTCTCTTCCCCCAGGGTCTTCTCCAGCTCTGGGTATTCCCAGTCTTATTCTTCAGTCCCCAGAAGTTGGAAGATGTTCATTTACTTTCACTGCAACTTCTGTCTTTTTGTGATGCTGATAGTTTCGGATCTGACAGCGCTGGTACAGTTCAGCCTTGAGAAGAGAAGGCTCAGAAGGGATCTTATCAATATAGATAAACATCTAAAGATAGGGTGCAAAGGGGGAGCAGCCAAGCTCTTTTCAGTGGTGCTCTCAGCAACAACAGGCAATGGGCACAAGTTGAAGTGTGGGAATTTCCATCTGAGAATGACAGAACACTGGCACAGATTGCCCAGAGAGGTTGCAGAGCCTCCCTTCTTAGAGGGACTTTTTCCTTCAAAATCCTTCTAGATGGTCCTGGGCAAGTGGCTGTAGCTGGTCCTGTTTCAGTAGGCAGGTTGTACCTCCAGAAGTCCCTCCCAACCTCAACCATTCTGTGATTCAGTGAAAACCCTATAACCATAGGTGATAAAGGAGTAACTATGTAAGCCAGGTTTCCTCTTCAGGAATAGTTTATATAACTGTGTTCAGACAGAAAAAAATTTCACATGTGAAATCTTACTTCAAAGAAAATCAATGGAAATGTGATTTATATTTTATTGATGCTAGGTCTTCGATGATTATACCAACATACAAACAGATTATGGTGAAGATTTTGACATATAAATTGGCTATGCCCGCTTTGTATGTCCCTTTACAAACTTCACATAAAAAAAGTTGAAGGAAGTTATCTGTAAATGGCATAATTCCATGTAATTACATTCTCTTTTATTTGCCTAACAGAACTGCAACAGTAATGCAAGTTCTGTACTTGTTCAATACCTAAATTGCTTTTACTATGCTTACTTTTTTAAAAGCTATTTATAGCCTGATTTAAATTTTCCACATTAGTCACTAACTTTGTATTCCATACTGTGTTAGATGACAGAGCTAAAACAAATTATGTGTTTTTGACTTCTGCTTTCCTTGACAGTAATAAGCAGTGTTCAGTTAGATGCAGCTTAGACACCAGGGGCATGTTACTCTAATTGTATTACTCTGTCAGAAACGAAGAATGATTTGCTCAAAACTAAAATCATATTTAACATTAGTGCATCCCTTTATTCTTAAAATAAAAACTAGGGCCATTTGACAGTTATTATTGAGTGTATAATTTGCTAGGCACTCTTATTTTGCAAAGCTTATGTATTGTAAAATATATGTATGGTCAAAAATGTATATTCCTTCAAGAGTTTCATAAACTCTTGCTCTTTTTTTTTTTTTTTTGGCATAAGATACTATTTCTAAACAAGGCAAATTAATAAAATTTTCTGAATTAATGGTGGTTTAGACGAAGAATGACATCGCATAAATTGTTCTCTGGGGCTGAATGTCATTCCATGTAATAATCAGGTTCTCTCCGGCACCAGTAAAATACATTTCAATATAAACACAGCAAAGGAGGAAAATTTCAACACAGAAGTTATTAACTGAATTTTCCTTTACCATGATCCATTTGTCTGTGATCCTGAAATTAATGAAAATTATTTTCTCTATGTTTTCTTACCATACTTGTTTGCATCATACCGAGATTATAGGTTTTAGGAATTTTTTTTCTTTCTCGTTGATAATATAACTTCCAGAAGAAGGAAAGTGGAGCACTCATCATCCTCTGAAGCAGTGAGAATTGGGCACAGATACAGGATGCAAGTCTCAGGCGCTCAGCTGGTGAGAATCTGGGAATTGTCATGGGACATATGAGAATTGTCTGTGCAGGAGGAATGTTCCCTCAATTCAAACTGTTAGTTGCACTGTCTCACATTTTGGCTTACCTCCACCCCCCCTCCCCCACCCCCCCTGTAGCTTCTTAGTATTTTCTGTTAATTTCAATGAATAATCCAGGTCTCTTTTTGGTGCATTCAGAATTTTTGCACTATGACCCTTGCACTAGGTCTGCAGGACATTCATACAGTCCAAAGAGAAGTTCTACAATGTGTACTGAACAGGGTTCTTCAGTTATTTCAGCTATCATTCAGACAAAGAATAGAGGGAAAAATTCCTCAGTTTTGACTTAATAACTAATGACGATTGTTATGTCTGTACCACTCTGTTAACAAAGCATACTGATTCATTAAAAAATGCTTAGGGGGTAAAATAAATATTCAGACCTTGATTCAAAAAATCTGCTTTTTCTATCCCAAAATATAACTTTTAAAAAACAAATGTCCTTTTGTTGTAAAGCTGAAATAATCCCATATAACATAACAGCACATATTAAACTCCAATTGGATAAACAGGTTCTGGACAGATGTCTCAGGTGTTATTCATCCCAATTCTACCTCTGCCAACAACATATGTCTAGACATGTATCTAAGAGCATATGTAAATCTCATCTATGATATATTTTTAGATGTTTGTGCATCTGTATGTTGCTATTACTGATATAAGTTAAGCTTTCTGAATAAGAAAATACCATTGATTCTAGGGACACAGGAGAGCTTTATGGTTTTAGTCAGACAGTTCATTCTCAGAAACAATTGTTTACTTTGCTTGTCTTTCAGTTCCAATGAATTTTCATTCATTGCTCCAATGCATTTACAGGGCAGTACATGCAAACACTTGTAAAGCAGTCTTTAGACTATGGTTAGTACCAGGAAAGTAGCTGTACTCATATTATACACCATATTCTTACACTGTGAAACTTTTGTGTATTCTGAGACATATTTACTTGCTTTACTTATTATTTGTCAAGGTGAAGTGCTAATGAAATTCAGTACTAGTCAAGTAAAAGGTAATCCACACTGCAAGACAATTTCAACAACTCATACAACATATTAAATTGTAAATTAACAGTAATGGTTCAGGAAAACCACTCAGTGACAAAACAGGCTATTCCATAAAAACAGGATCATTCTTAATGGAGTAGGCTGTTGGTCAGAGTGGAGTTGCTAGTTCGTCTTCAAAGGAGGAAATGCTGTTAGGTAAAATAAAACCCAGAAAATATTTCACTATGTAATGTTATCTGAATTGCCAATGACCCTTTTCAAAGCTAAGAAAAATAGAACTAACACAGGCAGTTAACAGTGGTAGTGTGTGGGTGAAGCATGAAAATACACTGATGAAGTTATTTAGTCTTTTTAAAAAAACACTACCATGTAAGGATGAGACGGCAAATGCCTGGTGCTCAGCAGAGTATAGTGAATTTTTCTGCTTGCTCTTAATAGCTCTTTCTCACCAGTAGAACAAGATCAAAGAACTTACTTAGTAAACCTAAAAATCAAGACACTAAAAATGTATTAACTTTTTAATTTCTTGAACAGGAATTATTGTTAAAATTTTAATTTTATAGAATTAAAAAGTTGTATAGTAATATTAAGAAAATTATATATTATTATTGTAGATACAGGAAATGGATTTAGCTGCTGTACGAAACCTAGGTCAAGTAAAAACATGGAAGTGGACAAAAAAAATTCATACTGTAACTGTTATACAGATTTCTATCATAACATTGGACCGTGTTAATTTTTCAGACATACAGCAAATTAGAAGTCTATTTCATTGGTTTCAGCTCTGGTGTTGTCACACTTCCTTGTTTCGTACACTTCTCTGAAAAATCAGTCAAGTTATATCACTTACAAAGGTTTATTTTTCATTTGTCTACTTTCTTTTTTGGGCATAATTTATTCACATTGCACTCCTTGCTTTGAAAAAATAGCATATTTCTATTAGATCTACATTTCCTTCCTTTCTCACGTCTCCTTTTCCTCTCATCCATGCTTATGCTTTTAGACCTATTCCACTTTTCTTTCCCATTTTCCACTAATTGCAAGACTGCATCTTGCAAGGTTCTATGTATTTCAATCTCCAAGAAAAGTGCGAATACTTCAAAACTGGCAACTTTAGAAACGTTGCAAAAAACTCCTGTAGTGCAAAAAACAAACTGCACTTCAAACCTGCTTTTGTACTGTTTTTCTGTGAAGAAGCAACACAGTTCAGCTTGCTACCTATGTTGTTCTTGTATTTTAGGAATTTTTCTGTCAAACAGGATTAGAAGAAATTCCTTTATCATTTATTGCCACAAACTGTGTGGTCAGATTGTATTGTGATATGAAGTACTGGTAAGAGAACTGAAAATGTTTGAGTGTAATCTAATTCATCCATGTGGAAGCTTAACTTAGAAGTGATTGGCAAATCGAGGAAATAGAGGAAAATAAAGTGATCCTTCATATGAATCACAGCATTAGATATACAAATACTGGACTTTGACATTGACGCATATAATTTCTTGGATGAATGGAAAAATGTTTGCAGTAGAATGTGTGTCAATTAAACACTGCTATTGTTACACATGTGGAACAGAATCAGCATAAGCATGGCAGTACACTCAAAAGTGGTCACTTGCAAATTCAGGCTTTAACGGTTCAATGACAATACTTTTGCTTTGTTGTTGTTTTTGCTTTTTTGAAAATACTTTTCCTGTCACTGTCATTGTCTTCAGTATCTTATTTTGACAGAAAAAGTTGAATTTTATAGAGGGATAAGCTAAATGAATTGTTGTACTTTTCTGATTCTGCTTTCTTTAACTACTGTCTCATTTTCAGAATAGATCCAGAAGTCTATGAAGACTTTCCTCCAGAAGTCTCCTGAAATCTCTCTCTTTTTATCTTAAATGAAGTTGATGTCAGGTTTACTAGAACCAGCACAGGCAGGTGAGAAGGCAAAATACTGAGGAAACACTAATAAGTCAGAAAACTAGAATTTCAGAGAGATATGAATCCAACACAAACTTTTAAAATAACAAATTAATACATGTAATAGACATGTTTGTATATATTCATTAAGCACTGTTTTTTGTAGAATGCAAGGTAAATGCATTTTTTCATCAAAAGATTCAGAGAGTAAACCAAAATAGGAAATCTGCTGCAAATGTAGCTCTATGTCATGAACAAGCCATAGGCTTTGATCCTGTTGGGACCTGCATGTCTGTAATTGTACGTATGAGAAATTTAATGTTTGTATTGGAAAAATAGCTCAGAGATATAGTTAGCAGACTACACAAATTAAACAGGATTAGAACTGTGTCTGTGAGGCACTGGTGAGTAGCTGAAATTTTTTTTTAACCATCCAACTTCCTTTTAGAACTAAACTGGCATAGTCAAGTAAGCACATGGGAAATTCCCTGGTACATCACTCAGTCACACCCTGAGGGCACTAGCAGGCTTTAATGGCCCTGGATCACACATCATACCATTTATCATGTATTGCTGCAGTACCTACTGACTGTCTTTTCCAAAGGTCATCTTTTCTTGTTCAGGGTATGGAGGAAGTTTTCTTCAATACTCACTTCAAACATTATTGCAGAGAATGAAAGAGAAACTCCATTAATCCCAACCCAAATCAATTCTTTAATTATTGGAATACATTTACTTTGGTATTCATGCCTTTCTAAATAAAGCATTACTGAATACTAAGGTACATGAATATATGCATGTGTGATTTTAACCTCCACGTAGCATATGCTGATAAAGAGACCACACCAAACGGATCTTTTTCCGGTTACTATCTCATTTAAGTGTGAAGATGCTTTCCATGCACTATGGCTGCAGTACATACATGTGTATGAGCTTTAAACCAGCTTGTGCAGAGATAACTATGTAGTCATGTAACACAGGTTTGTTGTAGGAAACAACAACCAGGGCAAACTGGCTTTCTGGAGAGAGCCCTTTGCTGCCACTGCTTGGTCCTCCTCAGTTCTTCAGCCTTTTCCTTTACATCCTGCTGGACCTGAAGTTCCATTGTGCACCTTGTGTTCACCTGGACCACAGTATCCTCCTGCCAGAGAGCAGTGTTTTGCTGAAATGTCCTTCCCCTCAGTACAGCTGCGAGGCAGAATAACTGAAAGCGACTGCTTTTCACTGGTCAGACAACCATTTTGATGAGGTTATCACTTGTAAAAGAACAGCACCTTTCAGCTATTCTTCTCACTGTGTTTTGGTTCTCTTTGTTGACATATACTACTAATAAAAAAAGGGCTCCTTTTTTTTTTTACTCTTTTCAGAGAGAAATTCTGATCTTGACGGTATGAATAGTGTATACATACATTCTTAGTGGTCCTACTTACTATGCTTTGTGAGAAATATTTTAGGGTTTGGGCAGAAAAGTCCCCTTGCTTATGAATGTTTTTCAGCCGTGTAGCATTTCAATACTACATACTGAAATTGGCCTGTCTCATCAACCTGCTGTTTATATCAAGTAAATAAAGCTATAGATAGCATTTGAGTGAGTATTAACATTAGATTTCAATACCATACTACTGTTGTGTGGTTTTTATCCACTTTCTGTCTTTCCCGTTTGACACTATGCATATATTTATATATACACTCCATTAGAAGACTGTCACCATCCTTAACTTTTTTAGAATATTTTAAAATCTTTCCTCTATATGTAGAATTGTTGAGAGATGGGACAGACACAAAAGACTCTGACATGATGTCACACTGATGTGACTATGCAGTTTAGAACAGACTGTTTCAGTTGGAAGGGATCTGCAAGAGCCATTTAATTCTAACAGTTTCTAACAGAAGGGACTCGTGAATTTGGAATAGGGTTGGAATAACTTAAGCTCCTCTGTGCTTCTTCATGAAGACAGTCTTTATTACTACTATTATTATTCATTCTTGAATATCTAACCAAAACTAGGTAAAAAACACTTTCATTCTGAATTCATGACATGCACATGTAAATTTATGTAGCTTAAATTATCCTCTTTATATGTTGTTCTGTATTATTCTCTCCTGAGTTACTTATTAGAATCAATCCTTACAAAAACAATTCCTTATTGGGACAAAAATATTTCTGACTGTAGATTGACCATGCATGAAAGACCCCTTCCTGAAGGTACAGGTTTAGGCTGAACAGATACTAATTTCCTGCCAAGTACACACTAGATCTTCTGTAATATTATGTAGTCCCACAAGGCTTGCAGAGATCTAAACTGATGTTATGAGCATTGTTTCCAAAAGGGTTGCTCACTGTGGATAACATGAAACACATAACTCACTCATACAAAAGCAGAATAGTGAAATGTTGAGCACTGGTTATGGGTGGGAGCAGAAATAAAATAATAAAAACCTTAGGAAAAAATACGAGATGAAAGCAGATAATGTAAACGGGGAAAACAAGCAGAAAAAAGCAGAAACAAGAAGTATGTGACTAGATGAGAGGGACCAATATGTATGCCTCAACATGTGTCACAAATGAGGTGAAGAAAATTCCTGTAAAAAAACTGTGTTGCCCTGCCATCAGAGAGGCTTCACCTGGCTGCCGATCCGGGCAGAGACGATGTCGACAAAAATGCCCGCCAAAAACAGGCCTGCAAAGCCAAGCTGGAGGAAAAGTTTGGGAGCACAAAAGAGCAGCTAACCGCAACACTACGGCCATTCTTGCTGAGTTTCCTGGAGGGGTCAGGGGCTGTAGGGTCAACTTGGCCCTTCTCTCCCCTCGCCCCTCGCCTTTTCCTCCTTGTGGTCCTGCACCCCTGCCTGTGCCTGCTTTGCCCTGCTCCGCCGTTTCTAGGATCAATTTGTTGCTGAGGAGGCCTCCCGCCCCCGCCGTGTTCCCCGTGCTCCAGCCACCGCCGCCTCCAGCCGCCGCTCGTGGTGCGAGCCGTGACCGCCGCCGCCGTGTTCCCCGCGTCCCCCGCGCCAGCGAGCCCGGAGCAGGAGCCCGCGACACCCAATTTGCAGTGGCCGCCGCCCGCAGCCGTCCCACCCAGACTCCGCGAACCTGGAGCTGCTCCAGGAGCGCGCCCGTAGCCGCGGCAACCTGTTCCCCGCCGACGGAAGGAACACGTCACCTGCTGCTGTTTGGAAAGCGCGCCCAGCCGTGGGCACAAACGCACCGTGGGTCGCAACACGCAGCTCCGCCTGCCAAAGCGATACTGACCGATAGCCGGGGTTCTGTGCTAACGCTGTCCTCCTGTCTTCTGTTTCTTTCCCCCTCTCTCTCTCTTTCCTCTCTCTGCTCCTTTTTCCTGTTTCCTCCCCGCTTTTAATAGGAACACTTAGGGGTTTTTTTTTGTTTGGGTTTTTTTTTATTTGGTTTTTTTTGTTTTTTTTTTTTTT
>VWZT01004611.1:75401-107359 GCA_013397055.1 Pachycephala philippinensis
CCGCGGCAACCTGTTCCCCGCCGACGGAAGGAACACGTCACCTGCTGCTGTTTGGAAAGCGCGCCCAGCCGTGGGCACAAACGCACCGTGGGTCGCAACACGCAGCTCCGCCTGCCAAAGCGATACTGACCGATAGCCGGGGTTCTGTGCTAACGCTGTCCTCCTGTCTTCTGTTTCTTTCCCCCTCTCTCTCTCTTTCCTCTCTCTGCTCCTTTTTCCTGTTTCCTCCCCGCTTTTAATAGGAACACTTAGGGGTTTTTTTTTGTTTGGGTTTTTTTTATTTGGTTTTTTTTGTTTTTTTTTTTTTGTTTTTTTTAATTATTTTTAACATTTCAATAAAGGGTTCTCAGATAAAATATTGCCACTTTTGTGCTTGATTTTTCGTCAGAAAAAATCTATCAAAAGAATCCTTTCCGGCTTCCCCTTTTATAGTGGAACGGGACACTAGTTTTCAAGGCCTTGATCCCCACTGATTCCAGTCTTTTGAGGGAAAAGTTTGGAAGTACCGTTTTCTAAAGGTGACACAGAGTAATTTCCAATGCCTAATTTCTTTCTTTTTCACCAAATGCTCCAGTATTACCAAACACAACAAATACAGAAACAAGTCTTAAAATTCCAGGTAAAAATTCTCATATTTTGCTGTGTAAACAATACATGCCCCTAAAAGATGAACTCTGAGCAATCCATCTGTGACCTGTTCCCAAATATAAATATAATTCAGAATATTCTTCTTTTTATTTCTGGAGAGTTACCAGACTGTTTTCAGAAATGTGGCCATGCTGCTCAGCACTTTCTGTCATCAGAATCCTATTTTAAATGGTGAAATAAGTATAAAATAAGTAATCCAAAATAGCAATTTCGGGGGCGGGGGGAGTTTCTATAAATAGGTATTTGGGTTTTGAATTAATTCTGAAATCTGATCCCAATTTATCAGTGAAATTAAAATTTCAGTGCCAACTGAAACAAGCCTCAGGACATCCTTTAAAGTGAAAAACCATATGGAATTTAGAGGTACTAAATGGAAGTGTGACACATGTTCAGTTTAATCTTAGTCTTCTTTTTATACCTTTTTCTGGCTACTTTTAAAGATTGGATATATAGTGATATATTGGTATATTCTCACATTTACCTCTTTAGTTGCCTTTGATCAAACTTAAGACATGAACATGAGTGTATATATATAAGGAAAAAATCCTAAAAATGGGACAGTAACCCACTTTAACAGATAGACTGTTCTTACACCATCACAACTACAACAATGAAACCATAAATATATAGTCATCTCTCTCTATTTCCATTTATTAAAATGTATCTTTACATTGCATAAAGTCTTTTTTACTTGCTAGGAATTACTGATTTGAGGAAAATGAGGAAAAGGTACGAATCACAATACTTCAAAACATGGGGTTTTTTTACTTCTAAGGTTTAGAGTAAAAATCTGAATACTTCATGTGAACCATTTCCTCCCCTCAGATCTCAGAACATAGAATACCCAGCCAAGGAAGCACAGCAGAACCCATGGAAGACACAAGCACTGACACAAAGCTAATTAACGTACATCTGTACAATTACCCAGCTAGGCAGGAGGGAATGATGAAACCTTTAATCCTATTAAGAGTACATGACATAGTCCTTTGCATTTCAATTAAAATGAAAAGGAAAAGATTTCTAAATGCCCCACTCATGAAGCAGCAAATTAATGGAGTGAAAACCTGAAAGCACAGTAGAGATCAGCTTCTTTTGTCCTCCCACGCAGCAAAGTTTAAGTATTTTCTCCTAGATTTGTGAAAAGCAAAGAAAGAGTAGGTTTTTTTTGGTAGGGTGTTGTTTTTTCCCTAAAAAATTTTTAGAAAAATATTTTAATATCATCTGCTTACTAAATGGTAGTTTTTGCACTTATTTGAGAAATACAATCTTCATAACCAATAAGAATCTTCTGTTTCTTATGTCTTCATAGAATGTCATGGTGACTTAGTGCATTAAGAATTCCTAAACAATTTACTTGTATTGTGTAAGTTGTTATTGCTCCTAACATACCTACATCAGAATTACTGTGGTAAAAATCAAATACACCTTAATGTCATTTGATATCATAGATCCACAGAATAAGCTGAGTTAGAAGGGACCCAGAGGGATCATCGAGTCCAACTCCTGGCCCTGCACAGGACATGCCAACAATCCCACCATGTGCCCAAGAACATTGTGCAAACACTTCTTGAACTCTGGCAGGCTTGGTGCTGTGACCACTGCCCTGGGGAGCCTGCTCCAGTGCCCAACCACCCTCTGGGTGAAGAATCTTTTCCCAATATCCAACCCAAACCTCCCTTGACTCAGCTTCATGCTGTTCCCTTGAGTCCAGTCACTGGTCACAAGAGTGAAGTCAAGAAGTTTCAAAACCTAATTAAAAAGAAATTTCTTACAGAAATCCACAGCATTTTTTTCAGAGCCAACCAGAAACTGTCTATTCACACCTTAAGAAAAATAAGTGTCAAGTCCACTTCTGTATCTGATCATCTGTCATCTTTCTAAAAGGAATAATGCTTAGTCCAATTTGTACGAGAAGCAAGACCTAAATTCCTTAAGTAAACTAGAATCATTAAACAATTATTCTAAAGGACAAAGTTGTATCCGTACATATTTAAATTTTTTGAAGAAAGATTTTAATATGGTCCAAAATGGTCTACTTTCTGTTTGGCAACTATTAATCACAAGGAGAGAAAGAGATTTTTCCCTCTCAGAATTGCTATTGAGACTACTGATGTGTGGCTGGGTCTGATTTCCCAGGTGACTAGGATACAAAATATTTATTGTAAACAGAATAAATAATTTGTGCTGACACAAAAACAAGCCTAGTAGCTTTCATTCCTGTTTTGATAAATATTCTTTTACTATTTATCAGCCCACATCACATAATTGCTTCAGTGCTAAATAAATATAAATATTATTCACTTGTCATAATAAAATGCATAAATATATCAGAAGAAAAAATGGCCCATATTGCAAGCAGATAAATGCAAGCTTAAAACCTAAGCAGCTTCAGAAGCAAGAATTCTTCTGAATTTTAATAACTAATCCCTGAAATGAGGTAAAGCTCAACTGTTCTTGTTTCGTCTGAGGAAACATGTTTTTCTTTTTACTAATTAAGGGTTCTAGTACTGCCTTGTCCTTTTCCACTCCTTGTTGTTTCTCATCCCCTCTCTCTGCTCTTGCCTTTTAGATGTTCCAGGCTTCAGCTTAGCCTTAATGAAGTTAAAATTTTAATGTTTCCTCAAAGCAAGTAAGCAAACAAAAAAGCCCAGCCTATATAGCCAATTCTCATTCTCTCTCATTGCACTACTTAAAGCTTCACCATCCTCCCACCCAGGATCCCCTTGCACAGCTTGCCTTATTTCTTGACAAAAACATTCAGACTATGCCAAGTTCTTCCTGCCTCAAGCATTTATTTGTAAATCAGTATATCCAAGCTTCTGTCTTTTATTACAGAGAAGTTCTCACGTGGAGCTCTCCACTGATACACACACTTGGCTTTTATTGTATATCTTATATTCAGGAGACCCCATGTAAATGCTGCAGACATCTTCTACCAGGGAGGTTTTAACCAATAGGTATTGGTTCAGCTGCTGGTAGATATCTGTTCTTACACCCCTCATATACTGGTGAAACTACTAAGAAGTAATTGAAGCTCACCCTGTCCTCTGCATGGTCTGACCTTGTAGATGCTTGTGCCATTTTTACAATTACTGAATTGCTCTCATAGCATCCATGTCAGAAATCTATGAGAGCAAAACATTTTCAATTAAAAACAAGAACTCTTGAGCCATGCCTGTGAGAAACAAAAGAATGCATGTAAAGTTTTCTTACTAGAGATTCTTCAAAACACTCTCACAACTGGCAGACAATTAAAAGCAAGTGTATCCTCTGCTGACGTTGGGGGGATATGATCAGAAACTCAGGAGAAAGGAGCAGATCTTGGCAGACATGCATTTTTTAAAATGATTGGACCTTCTTTGCTTAGGAGATTTTTCTCTGTCTCTGTGTATAAATATACATCTGTGTATTTATAATAATTATTTCTATCTATATTAACCATATAATGTAGCCCTATGGTGCACTGGAAGCCTTGCAGAACATGTTGTATCTGAGGTATTAGTGCACTCAAACAGGACACACCTGCTTTTTTAAGCACTCTATTCAGGGCTTCAGAAGCCTGTATGTTATTGATATAATCTGCCGTTTACCGTATCTCAAGGAAGGGTAAGCTTATGTGGATTGAGTGCTGGATGTAGCAATCCTTATCAGAAGCCCACTGTACATCAAGGGTTCAGTGACACAACAATAAACGTGAGCAGGCATGTGCTGTGCTGAGGTGTGCTGCACGGGCTCCTTGGTCATGGATTAAACTTAGCCAGCTCACCCGACCAGAGCAGCCTGCAGGAAGGTTCCACTTATGCATGCAGTTACAGCAAAACTTTCTCCTGTGAACATCTTTCTGAATAGAGTTGTGGGGTGTTTGTAAAAGAAATTTTATATAATAGCTTGAATGAATAAAAAGGAGGGACCTCTCTCCATGGACACCTCTGCCTCACACCTTGGGAAAAATCCACCTGGGCTCCACCTGATGCTGCAGAAGTATGAGGTCCCCAGCATTTGAAGACAAAAGCTTTACTACCTGTATTCTTCTTATTCTGTCTTATTAAACCAGCTACTTTATTAAGCATTTTGTTCCAAACCTTTCTCACTGAGATTGAGAAAGGGTCCTGCACTGCTTCTCTCCCTCTTCTCCCTCCCTGCCCACCCCGCAGTGCAGCAGATGTGGTCAGGAAAGTATTGCTGTGCTATGTCTACAGGCAAATCCAAATATCCTGGAACTGCAATTGCATCAGTCAGGGATGCCTTCCTGAGAAAGAGTCATTTTAGATCTGATAGTGACCTCAAAGTGACTATAAACTTTGAGAAAGCACCCTTAAACCAATTCTTCTTCCTCTTCTTTCATAAGTAAAAAAAAGTGGTGTGGTGAGATAATTATTAAAGAATATTATTTGGGATATTTTGTGTTTGAAACAGAAAATGCTTACTGGACTCTGTTCTGTGAGACCTCACTTTCTCAGAGTAATGTAGGGTGACTGTCTTCTTAAAATATGATATCAATATGAGAAAGCCAAGATGTTCTTCACTGTGTTTTGCTGTTACTTGTAAATTTAAAATCCATATCTCCACCTCCTTGTGTGAGTCTGCATGGGACTACTGTAGATAGATCTACTGTAGATCTTCTGCACAGTTTAAGAATAAATTTAACCAATACAGAGTCTAAAAATGAAGGAAAAGTTCTTCTTTATGTTCTGTATCCTGTGTCTCCACACACCCGGTGATGCCATACCATGTCAAAATTTAACAGGCTAAACCTTATAATTATTGAATTTACTAGATCACTGAAGATATGAAAGATTCAAAGGCAGTATTATAGAAGGAATTATGCTTAAAACGTGAAATTTTAAATCAATTTGTTCCTTCCATGCTTGAGTATACAATAGGAGAAAGGATAAAAGTTTTTGTAAAAAATTCTCACATGATGAAAACAAACAAAAACCCAAACAGAGTATTTGTTTATTAGTTTGAGAAAGAGGAAAATGCTGTCAGGAATTATATTCTGCAATTTCAGATCTTGCAGACTAGCTGAATTGCTGAAGATATTGGTATAAAGTTCATGTGCAAATGAGACTTTGCTATGTTTTCCTTAATATTCCTTGGGAAATCTCCCCATATGTGACTTCGATTTTCCATTTTTGTCTGTGATGTCCTGTGATCATCAATTCAAAACTATCCTTAATAAAAGTATATTAGTAATGAAAAGAATAAAAGAAAGTCATCTGTGGATATACTCAGTGTCAGTGTAATGATGGGAATTTTTCTGGAAGGCTGAATACAAACAATGAGTAATCTCTTCTAGCACTTTCTCTGTTTATCAAAATAATACTAAAAACCCCCAAACCACCCTACAACCCATCCCTCATCTATATATTTGCTATTCAAGTATTCTCTTAATTGCTCTATATATTTTCACCCCTGTTTGATAAACTCAGTACTATGTGCTACAAATTATACCTTTTTCCTTGTATTTCTTTATCATATATATATTATTCTTAGTTCAATAATACAGCGCTGTTTTTTTAAATATTATTACGTATCTTCAGAACTCCCTACTTACCATTGTTTAACTAATTGATCCAATATACTGAAATTGAATAAAAATATTGTCCAGTTCCAGAGACAGTATCGAGAGAGTTTTTAAAAACCAAAAAAAAGAGGGATGTAGGGTAAAGCTAAATACTCTTGCCTTTCAAGGCTGAGTGTTCTTGCTAAAAAGTGAGAACAAAACTTGTTCTTTTCAGTGTGACTCCGTATTCAAGTCATCTTTTTGATCACTGTATGTAACTGGTGCTGAGCATTATGACTCTACACTGTAATAGTATTTTACCCTTCAAGTATTTAACTGAAAGTTCTTATTTAAGTTCTTCACCACAAATGTCAGCAAAATTCTTAATCCTTAAATGCTTAAATATAGATATATTTACAAATTGAGCAAATTGAATCCAAGGGATTTTTCCAAATGACTTGCATAAAATGGGTTACTCAAACTTATACCAAGGAAAAAATGGAAAAGCAAAAGCTGTTTTGTTCTGATGTCCTAGTGGCAGAATCTAGATCAACAATATGAAAGAGACTGTATGTCCCTTAGGTCAATTTGAAACTTTAAATCCGTAAGTTTTCAAACACTTTTTTTTTTTGGGGGGGGAGGGGAAGAAGAAAAATAGATCTGTAAATATTTATGGAGAAATCCTAATAATTTAATTTTGCAAATCTTCATTGAACACTTCTAGACCTAGGAGAGATTTTGGCCATCTCATCTATTTAAGACATTAATACCTCTTGCTTTGTCCCAAAACATACATTTTAGAACCTCTCCCTTAATACAAGTTAAACTGCACCCCAGGCAGGGTGTTGAGGGCAGTCCAATCATCCCTTACTCACTAAAAACATTTCTCTTGTTTCAATTGCTTACATTTTTTCTTTAACTTATTGACGTGTTGTCAATTACTTCCGGGTAATATTGTTTCCTGTTGTTTAGGGCAATTAAAACATCACTTAACTACACACCCTATAGTTTCAAAATATATTGTTCTATTTTTACAGCTAATACTCATCCAGACAAAAAAGTCAAGGAAAAGTGTCTTCTGAGATTACTGATATTTCTGGCTAATTATAAAGTAGACGCTGCTAATGATCAAGATAAACTTATCTCCTTGTTTATGTCATCAAAATTTATCTTGTCAGTGTCTCAAATGGCTTATTTCTATTCAGACTTCTAAGAGTATGATCAATTCCAATTTTCTCTATTTCCGATAAAATCACTATTTTTTTCACAATCATATCCTGTGTTCTCTAGAGTTTTATTACTTTCTTTAGTTCTCTTTTTTATTTTTATATCAATTCATTACCTTCTAGTTTAATTCTGCAAGTCCTTCCTGAATGAGCCCAATTTCTCACGTGAATTTAAACACCACTTCTAACCATGTTAGTATTACATTTACCAATCTTTGATATTCCTCATGTCCAATCTCGTATTTTATTGGTTTTCAGTGTCTTTCTCTAAGTCCCAGAAACCCAACATAGGGAAAACAGATCTAATTTTCTTCTGAAACCTTATTGACTTCGTTTTCTGCTGTGATGTTTAATCATTCTTGTCTTTGAAACACAAAACATTAAGATACTGTCTTGTCTTTTCCTTTCCTCACTGCTGTAAGCAAAGCCTATTGCATCCTAAAATTTGCTTCCTTTTTCCCCCTGCTAACAAACTGTAGATTTATGCACTTTAGTTTTGATCCTTTTGATGCTTATCCCTGTGATATTAATGGTCTTATTGAATCCAATGTCAATGATGCTAAGGGCACTCTTGCCTCTTTTAATGTGTGTTGTTTTTTGGGATTTTTTTAACTTATAGCACTCTTTTTCCTAATTTTTTACTACTCCCCTTTAATATTCTTGCATGCTCTTGAATGCAAACACAGAGTATGATAACTTTCTTGATCACATTTTGTTTTCCTCTTATATTTCTTCCCTACTCTTCAAATATCAGTAACATTAGTCATACTTGCTTCTGTGAAGAGCTGCCAAAGAAAGTAATTTCTCATGTATTACAAAATATTTATATTGGTCTGTGAAGCTCAAAAGCCCTTCCATGTGCTCTTGGACCTGCCTTTCAGATGTCCATGTCTTCAGTAGCCTTCTGTTAATATTTAAACCTTTCTGAAAAACATTGACTCACTTATGAGTCAGCTATGAGATAAAAATGAGTATTAGTACAAGCAGACATGCATCACCAACACTTGTTAGAAAAATCAGATGAGCTGATCTTTAAAACACGGTCTTTTTCAATGCATGACTGATTATATTGTTGCTACTTTCTTCTGTAGTTCTCACTTGTGACATTCCAATGTATTGAAATTTCATTACATCAGAATGTTCTCTGTGAATAGGCTGTGTTTTTGCTTAATTTATGAGCATCTAGTGGAAACTTAAAATAAACCACTGTGATGGTTTAACACCACCTGGAAATTAAACCCGAAAAAAGCCACTCTGCTTCCCCCCACTCCCTCCAGTCGGAGAGGGACAAACCTAGAGACTATGGTTTGAGGTAACAATTTACTGAAGGTAAACAGCAACGGAATAAGAAATGCACAGTAACAACATCAATGTTAGTAACAAAAGTATACAAAAAGTGCTTTGCACACAGAATGTGTTCACCACGTTGACTTAATTCCGTGTGGCTGCCAAGGCAAAGGCAAGATGGCACACACTCCTGTGGCTATGGTTTCCTCTCCCCAAGCCTGAGTAACAAAAAAATGATGATAGACGAACCCCAATAAAGCTGGGTTGGCCACTTCGGACCACTCCACTCTGCTGGTTCCATTCTGTCCCACGTCACTGCGTCGCACTGCTCTGCTGGGTCAAATTCCATGTGGCGCTGCCTACGGACCGCTGCCCTCCACTCATTCTGCTTGTTAGAAATGAACTAACTTTTACATACAATTAAATGGGGACGAAGTCCTTGAAGCAAAAGAAAACTGTTTATTTGTAACGATTCAGCTGAGCCACCTATATATGGCCCTCCCCCGAGAGCCGAACACACATCCCCTCCAACAAAATGGCCGGGGGCGGTCCCTGTCCCCTTTCCCATTGGATGGGTACTCAGGAACTTACATTCTCTCCCTACCGCCTACTTTTCTGTCCCCTCCTCTCTCATCTTACTTTTTGGTCACGCCTTCGACCCTGCCCCTCTCCCAGCTCACAACAACATTCAACAGATTAACTAGAAGAAATCCGAGCCATAGACAACAACACGTAAAGAACAAAACCAACAACTTTCATTCTTTTACTTAATAACCTTTTGGCTGCAGCAAAATATTATCTCATCTTTCACATGCTGGACTGGATTCCGTGTGGCTGCTTCCAGCACTGGCGCCGCTCTCCTCCACTCGGCACGGGCTCGGCTTCCTCGCCGCTGCTTCGTTCCCGGGCAGGTGCCCAGCTGTGTTTGCCATTTGCAGGTGTTTTCTTCCTGAAGGGACAGGAAGGGACTGCTGGCAGTGGGGGAAGGACCCAGCCCGCACGCTGGTACTGGCAGCTTCCCCTGAGGAAGACACGGAACAAAATGACACACTTCCAGGCCTTTGTTCCTTGTTTCTTCCTCCAGAACCGTGCCCCAGAGAGATGATTTGAGTGGTATAGAAGAGCAATTTAGCACTGCCCCTGTGGTTCTCAGCTCCGCCCCTTGTGAGCAAATTCAGGACAGCGATTATTTTATTTGCCTTTCATAATCTCTCTTACTTCTGTAATTCAAATAATTACTCCAGGGAAGGCCAAGATTTTTTATGACTATGGTAGACACGCTTAATTGATACGTGGTGTGTTTAACAAGAATGCGTAGGGTAACATTGGCTGTGAAAAGGACATGGTGGCAAAGAAATTAATTCAGAGTAGCTGTGAGATGAAGCATAGGGGAAACCTTATCCTCTTAATCTTTAGGCATGAAAGCACTGGATAGATGGATCCGGCTGGCTAAAGATGGTGAAATCTTCAAGATCTTCAACCAGTAGTTGTAAATACACAAACATAGGCTATCAATTTGCATTATAACCATCTGCTTAGATGGCATTATTCCTGCTCACAAGGTGATATAACAGCTAACTAAGCAACAAATGCTACTTCAGTTACTTGACAGCCTTCAACTCCACAGGAGCCTCTTTTCTGTTGGAAAGAATATCCTTTTAACCTCCAAACTTCATCACATCAGTCCCACCTGTTATACCAGCATGCCAAAAATTCAGCATGAAAGAGTTGCTAGTTAACACTTTTGCAACCCAAGGGGGTGCATGTAGGATGTCAAAATGTGTAATAGGTCACATTAGGTAAATACTTACAGCACCTTAACATGCAAAATCCTTGGCAAAAAGGGATGCCAGAAGGTCATGTTAAAAAAAAATGGAGACAGACTCATAAACTATAAAATGGGATTTGATTTATGCTTATCTTCTCACAGAAGAGCAAGAGTGGAAAATTAAGAGTACTGATTGTTTACACTCGTCTTCATGGACCAAAAATTCATGCTCATAAAATCACATTTATCCTGACTAGGCTTTGTTCTGAAGTATTTTCTTATTTTCTGGTATTATTGTAACATTGTCTTCAAAATATTTTAGATTTTTTTAATAAATATAATACGGAAAACCATTTTAAATCTTAACAATCTCTGTATAGTAGAAAAAACTACTTAGATCAAGATTTTAGTGCAGCAGTTAAGCATCCCAAATTTTAGAAAGAGTTTCTGTTCTGATTTAGAGGAGCCAGATCATCTGAAGAAACAAAACCTCAACTGAATACTGAGGCAAGTAGATAAGATGTGATGTTGGGTTAGAAAACTGAGTCTTTTTAACATGAATTCTATGCAAAGCAAAGGCTTGTCTTTGGAAACAATTCATTTCTCACAATGGAAAGTGTAGTCAAAAACTAAATAGGGATGAACTAATTTAAGAAGTGTTGGAGAATTTTTTAAAAGAAGAGGAAGACTATATAGGAGAGGAAGTAATTTAAAATTACTTAAAATAAGTGATTATTTAATAAATGAGAATTAATACTCATGTAAAACATAATTCTTTTTTTATTTTTTTGTCATTTGCCAGAAGGATCAGGCTCCAAATCTGATCAAAGTGATTTTCTTGTAGAAAATTTTCTGGAGTTTTTATATATTGCTGGAACTTGGGTACTGCAGATGATATAAAATGGTCTCCTATCTTGAAAGAAATTTTCCAGTACAACAATTTGATGTTGTGGAGAAAACTACTAGTATAAGTTCCTTCAGAAGCTGCTTAGTATTTCTTCACCTGGCTAGCTTTATTCTTTGCTATATATCTCTAAATTAATAGACCGGCATATTGGAAATTTAAAAAATGTGTATTAATACAAAACATGTATTGTTTTATAGTACATGTTTATTACCATGTTATGAACGCTCAGATACCCAGCATCTGCTGAGCTCCTCTCTTTGGATTTCAGCATGAATATTTTTAATTTAAAGATTTTGTTGATAATTGATGATTGACTGTGCTTTGAAACTCACTGCATTGCTTGCACAAGTGACTCTATTTTTTTCTTCTCACACGTGCTTTTGCACATTTGGCATGAAAGTGGTTCTCCCCGTGCTAGATGAAGATCCTGCAGTGTCGGGATAGGAGCTCTGAAAGTCTGGAAGCAGACACAATTTGATTGCAGCCTTGTAGGGGAGGATGGGTTGTTAAAACCTATGGGTGACCACCTGTGTTGAAGCAACCACAGTGACCTCCTCCTACAAGGTACTGGCACTCACTTTTGTACTGAACTCCAATGACAATCGATTTTTCTGGCACAGAACACTGTGACTTTGCTTTCACTGGTCCCACACTGGTGCTTGGCCTTGCTCATTCTTGTCTTCTTAGTGGGATGATGGAGGTGCTCAGGGAGGACTTACCCATATTTTTCATTTAAAAGAATGTTTAGAGGAAAAATTAATCTTAGGAGAGGTCAGAAACAATCAATGAAAATTTGCAAATAAAGAAAGACTTAATTTTTATACTGTTATTCTAATGTCACATGCTTTTAGCAAGTAGTGTCCCAATCTTTCTTATTCATTATACACAATAAACTAAATGTTCAATTTCTCACCCTATTTGAACTTGGTCTCCAGTTTATTGAGTTAGACGTAAAATGCTGATGCTTTCCTGCCTATGAAAGCTCTCTGTCCCTTGCTTAGAAAATCAATATTGATTTAACCTAGACCTACAGATATTACCAAGCTCCACCTGGCAAAAGTAAGGCAATACAGGTAACAGGGAAAATAAGCAAGTATTTTCCTTTTTACTGCTTTTTGCCAGTTGCCTTAAATAACAGAAAGTTTAGAGTTAGACTGGTCTAATACTCTCATTTTCTTTAATTTTTGCAATTGAATTCAAGGAAGATGAAGTTAATGAATCTGCTTTGGTGAATATGGGAATGTGGAAATATTTGCTCGTATTTGTTGATAGAATGTGCTATGCATGTTACAGACCAACAGTTCACTTTCTGATATTTAATGTGTTAATGTTATTGTTATTATATAGCATTTTCTTCCTGATTTGTTTTTTGGAGTGGGTTTTTTTTTGTTATTGTTTTTATTTTTAATAAAATAAGCCTGGTATCTAATTACGGTAGTGCAATTCTAGCCTTTATCTTGGAAGTAAAAGAATTACTAAGCACCACTGATATACTTTTCACTGGGTTTATAAAAAGAAAAGGAAATGCACAAAACAGTAAATGCAACAACTCTGCATCAAGCTTATTGGATCTCAATGTACAACATTCCTTTGAGCCAGAACTTGTGTCTTTTCCTCTTTTACAATATTGGAATAGCCTTATGAGAAATCTATGTAAGAAGTAAAACCCTCTGACTTTTGTAAAAAATTTGAGGGTTTTACAAAACAAAGCAAAAGCATTTTGTAGGAGATGGTGATGTTCATTAAGTTTTAATAACACTTTAATAGCCCCAACAACTTCCAGAAATCTATGAATGCCTTTTCTTGCTCTTACTTCCTTTCCCCCTCCCTTCCCCACATCTCAGAGGATTCTGAAGCAGGAATTACAACCATTGGTGTCACAGGTGACCACAAGCAAACAAACTGTCCCGCTGATTCTGGTAGCTGCCCATATATTTTCTAAAGATGTTTTAAAATTATGGTGTAAAATTGGGTTCACCAGAACCTGAGGGTAGGACATGCATCAATTACACTCAGAAGTGAAGAAAACAACTTAATGTCCTTTGAAAATAGAGCCAAAGGTTTTCCCTGGCGTTTTTTGCAGATAATACATCTTTTTTTCTTTAAACTGTTTACATCTTTTAGATATCTAAAGCATTGGTTCATGTGAAGGAGAAAGAGTGCAAACTGGAACACTCACCACTGAGTTGTTTTTTTTAACTTCTAAAATCAAATAGAATTCTAGAAATTATTCTCTTCCATGAGAAACAATGACCTACATCTATTGAAGAGAGCTGACCTTAGGGACAGATCTTTGCCATAGGGTTATTTTTCAATGTTGAACAGAACCTTTATTATAGAACATATTGGGTTTTAAATAAAGAAATCCTCTGTCATAAGAAGAAAAATGAAATATAAAACACCTATAAATGGAGAAGCTTTCCTTTAATAAATGTCTTAAATTATCCTAGGTATCTCAGTGTCTCAGAAATTATGCAGATCTATTTTGTTATAGAGTGCCACAGAATATTTATAAACTGCCCCTTGTGGCAAGACAGTTGAGGTCAAAGCAAACTGAAGCATTATATATGACACAATGTATTCATAAAATTCAGAATCATTAGTCAGTGTCCAAAAATGAAACTTAGTAATGCTCTGTTAAAATCCTAAATAAAATATCTATTGCTGAGTTCAATAAATATATGCCAAAATATTCTCCACTGTGAGGGTGCTGCAGAAACTCCTTAGCGGATTTTTCCTTGACTCAAGCTGCAATAACAAGATTCATGTAATAGAGGCTTCCTGCTCAAACACTACCTTTAAAATTCATTTCAGGAGTCTATGGATATATTCACTGCTGACCTCATTGTGATGGAGAAATCTATTTTGCATAAATTAAGCTGAGACCCTTCATGAGCCCAGGCTCCCAGATATATGCTGCTCACAATTGCATCTGAGGAAAATTGACATCGGAATATCAAGCTACACAGGCAGTCGTTTGTCAGCTTGTGATTGCCACAAAATGATCCCTGTAAATTACCTAGGAAGCACCTGTTGTAAGGTACCAAAATAACATCCAGTAGGTCTAAACATCCAGACCTGTTATTCTAATCTCTTGTATAAATTTGCCGACCATACACTGAACAAGTCTACATACATGTCTTCTTTTCTCCAACTATAAATGAAACAAAAAATTGTTATATGTATGAAAGTAATAATTTTAAACCATAGTCAATCAGCAATAACATACTTCCCAAAATTTTGTATTCATATTTATAACTTCCAAAGAATAAAAGTTGATAACTAATTAGTATTGTACATATATATTTAAGTAATGAAATTATTTTCATGTTGCAGTTTTTTTAAATTAGGCCAATTCTTATACACAGTTATTTTTCCCCCTAATTGAATTATAATTGAAATTTATCTTTTCATTGTTGTTCTTGTTGACAAGTGAAAAAAATCTCAGTGAAAGAAACTCATACAGAAGGAAAGAACTTTATAACACTAGTGATAATTTCCAGAAATAGTGGCAATAGATGATATTATAGTGGAGTGATGAAAGGAACTGAAGAAGCTGAGACTAGAAAATTCCAGTCCTCTGTTAAAGTGAGCGTTGGAAAATTATCATAGAATGGATGACTGACTCGGGGTAAAGTTGGCAACTGACTGGGAGAGTTGTTAGAATAGTGATGGCAAATCATGCAGTATATTCTTGGGCTGATCCTGCCCTTGCACTGCCCTTTTGTGGTGCATTCAACCTCTTTTGTAGCCACCCATTCCTGATAACTCTTACATGTCCTTCACAAATACAAAATACATTAAATACAAATACATTAAGTATTTGTCTAGGAACTGTTTCAATATAGAAATCTCCTTGGGTTTGGGTAACTTAAAATTGATCTCTGCACAAAGATATTTCCATAGGCTTGTTTGCTTATTCTGCCAAGAACACCTCTATGGAAATGTATTGAAACACACAACTATTTTAAAAGGTTTTAGTTAAACAGAAAACCTAGAAAAAAAAATACAAGAAGTAATACTTAAATATTATTTAAGCTTATACAGTTGCTGCAACTCGGTGCCAGAATTATTTATTGTTATCCTCAGAAAAAGAATGAAGTAGAAATTATACATTTTATAGGAAATTTCAATCAGGAAACTTAGAAAGAAGGTTAGAAGTAAATTACCTATATATGTGAGTTCTCAAAGAGACACAATTTTGTCGACAAGAGTTCTCATAGTTCCCTATGAGACCCAAATAACTTTTTTTTTCAATTTATATATATTAATTTTTTACTTTTCTTCTCTGATTTTTATTATTCACCAGACTTTTTAAAACCTGAGAATTGGCTTTCACTCGAAGTCTGGTGGAAATGGCATGAGAAATAACTTAACATTAAATGCCTAAAGTTTTGAGACAGCCTGGAGCCACCTCCAGTTTTTGTCTGAAATAAACAAGCACTAATAAGCATAAAAAATAAAAATACTGTCTGGTTGATTTATAAGTAATTTACTTATCTTCTTACCTTAAAAGAAAGCAATCTGTTTCTGTTCATATTTTCCTTAAAAAAAGAAGAACTTCCTTTTTATTTTTTAAAATTGCAACATCTACTCAAATAAATTGTTTAGACTTCAGTTCACTGTATTCTGACCCCATAGAACACACTCCTATGTTCAGTAACTCCCTGATGGAACTCCTCTGCTAGCACTGAGAATGGTACAGACGAAAAATAAACTGCCATGGAAGATGTGGAAACATGCATTTCATGTCTCCAGTGCTGGTTCAATCCTTTGGATCGTCGTCAGGTTTATTCATGTGATTTTGGATAATAATTTCAGTGTGATAAAAAAAATACATGTGTAAAATATTAACTGTGAAATTATTCTGTGTTATTGTTCTTCCTAGGTATGCTGGCTGTTCCCAGAGAAAACTTCTAATGGAATGAACAGAAACACTCATCTAAGTGATTCAATTTTCCTAATTTTTACAGTCTCTTCGCAGGTTGAGAAGCTCAGGAAGGCTGCAGCAGCTGCAACAATTGAGCCAAAAATTCAATTAGAGACAGTCTTGCCTGAAGCTGCCTGAGGTTTATTTTTTGTAGCTTTATTTATTTACTAGAGCTACAGTGGAGAGGACAAGCTGTTATGGTTAGAAGAATAAACAAAACCTTTTCTTGCTTTTTTTTTCCACCATGTTATTATTTTCCATATATGAGGCAACTGAAAAGGAAAAAACCAAAACAACACATCACCACAGCCAAAACCCAAGTTCCCCTTATCCCTCTTTCTTTCCCAGAAGAAAGATACTTCTACAGAAATATGTTCAGCAGGAACAAAAAACCCTTTGAGCAAAATGAAAATAAAGAGGCAAAGAAAATGTTCCAGAATAGTTTGAAAAAAAACCCCAAGAGAAAATACTCCTTGTGGCAAGGTTAGCTGGTCTTTGGAGCTACCTCTAATATGAAACATCATTAAAGTTTTATGTGTCAGGAATGATCTGGTAGAAATGAATGGGCTGGAAGATCTCATGCATAATTTCAGCTTTACATAGAAAAATATTAATACTGTAAGTACATGTATCAATAATTTGTAATTTTTTTTTTTAATGAGAAATACACTCTGAAGTTTATTATAAAATGATATAAAAATAAGGGAAATAAAGAAAACCTTTTAAATTTATGGAGTTCTTTCCTATGTTTTTAAACAAAAGGTCCTGGTTTAACATCTGTGTCATAACAAGTCCTCCAAACTTCCTTTCTGCCCTTTACAATAGCTGAATGAAAAGTTAAAGTTAAATGGAAAATCATGGGTGGCCTTAATAAGCAGAATTTATTTTTTTATTATTGTATTTAGGCATTTCCCATTTCCCAGCAGTGCCACATCCAGCTCTGAGGTCCTCAACACAGGAAGGACATCAACCTGTTAAGAGTCCGGAGTTGGGTCATGCACATGATGGGAGGCCTGGAGCACCTCTCCTATAAGGAGAGGCTGAGAGAGTTGGTGTTCTTCAGCCTGGAGAAGAGAAAGCTTCAGGGACATCCTTTTGTTGCCTTCCAGTGCCTTAAATGGACCTATAAAAAAGACACAGACAAACTTTTTAGCAGGGCCTGTTGTGATAGCACAAGAAGTGGTGGCTTTAAACTGAAGGAGGGTCTATTTGGATCAGCTGTAAGGAAGAAATTTTCTACAATGAGGGTGGTGAAACACTTGGAACCAGTTGCCCAGGGAGGTGGTAGGTGCTCCATTCCTGGGAACATTCAAGGTCAGGTTGGACAGGGGCCCTGAGCAACCTGATTGAGTTGAAGATGTCCCTGGTTATTGCAGAGGAGTTGGCTTTAGTGGCCTTTGAAAGGTCCCTTTCAATTCAAATTATTCTGTGTCTGATATGTGCTTAAAACCAATATGCAAGTAAATTGATAAGAGTTGACTATATTTTATTTATTTGTTTGCTTGCTTATTTTCATTTCCAGCCCTTCAATACTGAATGGAAACGAGTCAAAAGCTCTTTCAGCAGTGCTTTGTTTGTAGTAAATGAATTTTAGTGTGTCCTACAGGATACAGGCCATGTCTAATTCTAAAGGGAACCAATCCAAGAGCAGTGTAGAAATTTGACTTTCAACAGCTCTATAAATCAAGTACAGGTGACTTTGTGATTTTTTAAAATATGCACAGAAAGAGTCATAATGTATAGATCTTTCCAAGTTGTATCCCTCACCTTCCAGAACCTCACGCCAAGATTGTATATAGCATTGAGATCTCCAAGATCACGATTACAGCTCTTATGTCTAAAGCAATTAAAATCCTCTCTCATATCTCAGATCACACCTCACATGCATGTCTTGCTATGACCAGATGCACGGTCTAAAATTAGAAAATCTACTTAATTTCACCTCTGGAATACTATGTAATTAGGAACTTTCAAATAAAAAAGGTTAGTGCATGCCCAGTAAGAACTGTTTTGTGTTGAGATTGATGAATGTGAAGATGCTGTACCTCTAAAAGTCTTTTCTTGATTTTCTTTTTAAGGGGTAAGTGATGTGGTTGGTGAACATACTGTTTGCCTCAGCATGTCTGGGTTTGTTTGGATTCTTTTGTATATTGCAATAAAGCTTTGTTTTATAATTGCTTAATGTTTTAAGAGATTCTTTTTCTTTTATTCTTAGATATCAGTTGTATTTCCTTGGCATTTCAATCCTTTCATTAAAAGATTATTTCTTAAAATTAGGGCAAGGTAAAAGCTTCCACAGTGCAGTGTAGCATCAGGTATCATATCAGAATTTCATAAACAAGTACATTTCTGTATATATAATGAATAATCCAGACTTCTGGCTGAGTCTTAAGAAGGTAGTCAGTACATGAATTCAAGGTCATCCTGCATTATTTCCTTGACAGTGAAGGACAAATGGTTTTATTTGATATTAATGGATGCAAAAGTTTTAATGTTCACTGATAAGACTAAGAGGTTAATGCAATGGCATGCCAAAGAAAGGCACGATGTAAACTGTGAAAAATATTTCTGCAATGTGAACTGACTCCTTTCATAAAGCCATATATCAGAAAGTAGATGTTTGTTTAGCAGGGATCCATATTCCACATAAACTAATTGATAAATTTCAGTTTAATTGGCATACAGACAGCTGAGATAAAGAGTGCCTTTCTGGAAATGGTTGGTAGTCTCATATCAAATGACCTTCAGTCTCAGACAGAGGTTCTGCAAATACGATGTGAATTTATTATAGTCTTCAGCATTTATTCAAAGACACAGTGAACAACAAAGTCAAAAGAAATAAGGCTATCCATCATCCCCACACAGGTAAAGGAAAAAACCCCAAGCTAGTTCTGTAACTGGTACTTCATTACTGCTTCGATTTGCAAATTCATTAATATGAAACATATTTAAAATAATGACAACATTTTTAAATAATAAACAGAATCCATAGTAGTAATATTCCACTGTCGGTTTTAAAAGTCTTATTAGAATTAGGAAACTACCACAAAAATCTGGAAAAAAAGATCTTCTCTTCAAAAACAATCCCTTTTCAAAAACCCCATATATACTCCTTACTTATGAAACTAATTCCCATACATACACTTGCTTTTTTTTCCCCAGTAATTTTGCATATGATTTTTGTCCCTGGATCCTGCAAATGTTTGTACTCGGCTTCACACAAGCTGGGCCATGGAGCTAAGTTGAAATTCCTGAGTGACTGTGTGCCATCCAAGAAACCAGCATGAAAGCTCAGGGAATAAATAAAGTTTGTTTCTTCCTAACCATGAAAATTGATTAATGTTTAACATTTCCTTTTCTCATTGTAAGCTTTGTCATGGAAACAAGTCATGGAATTGGAATGTAGGTTTTACTGATGTAGCTTTCTGTGTGGAACCATAAAACATCACCATCTTTTATTTTCTTTAGAGCTCATTCTTTCAGTTTTTCTCAACTAGGTCTGCTTATCTCGAAGCTGTTGAATTTGTCTGACTGTTATCCATATATTTTTATTAACTAAGCATCTACTGGCTCACTTGCTGATTGCCACGTCATAAGCAGACCACAGAAAGACTTTAAAAAAAAAAAAAAAAAGAACTAATTGCCTCTGTATGTGTTCTCATTTTGACAGACTTGAGGGAAGCCTAAGAAAAAGTTCACCGTAACATCATTTCTTATCTGAAATAGCTGACAGCAACTTATCAATGATTCCCAGTCAGGCACCTCCAGCGGAGCCTAGTTCTCTAAACAATATGAGTTAGCTTGGGAGGCTCGTTTTAAAATTGGAAAGACTAATTTTCGTATGCATCATCAGTCAGTATTTCTGCCATTTGCATCATTGTAAGAGTGGTTAAATCTTTTCACTCTTTGATGTCTATGTAACAACATATAGATTGTTGGGTAGTGACAGACTACTTTATCATGCTTTTAAGTAGTTCTCATGTGTAATCTCCTTAGCAGCCATGGGGCCCCACATTTGTGTAATTGCTTCTAAGCATTGGGGATAGCAGAGGTTTTGCCTCCAATGGATTTAGAGAAAATGAATTTTCAGCAAAGCTCTATAGCTGATAAAGTATTAAAAGACAAATGCAAATACAGGATCATTAAGGAGCTAAACATGGATCTTTTTAGTTAATGTAAAATAACTGTAAGAAATGGATATTGCATTTGTTAATAAAATTTTAGCATAGAATCTTTCTATACAGAAGTCAGATATCTACCACAATATTATCTCTAACTTGAGGAGGACATCAAGAAGACATGTTAATTTTATTTTTTTAAACAGAACGTTTACTTCAGGATTGTTTCTATGTTTTTCTTTCTCTTCCAGAACCTAATTTTAAAAATATGGCAAGTAGATCTTGAAGGCATCACTGGAAATAATCTCATATCTCTTCAACTCCAAAGAAGTACTAGCTGTCCTCACACCTTCCATGTTTGTGCATTTCTTTTCATGCTCTTCATTTATATTTTCATTTAATACATTGGATGATTTGATTAGTTGGTTTTGAGAAGTAGACCTGGATCACTTAACAGTGACGACTGAGTGGCTTTTCCTGGCAGGTGAATGGGGGCTCTCATTAGAGTAGTCGAGCTGCATCTACGGGAACTGATCTTGTTCTCGTGTACTACAATGAACTATATAAGTTATTACATTTGTTTCCCACAGGTCATTTCCTAATAATTTTCTGATTTAATTCACGGTCCTTCCTTGAAACGAGTTGTTTTTTATTTTGTTATACTTCTCTCGCCTTATTAAAAGTTGTGGGTTTTGTTATTTCATACCCATTCTCACCCAGTGCATTCCACATTCTCTTTCTTACTAGAGAGACTTAAGTCTTGAAGCACTTTTACTGTTCTTTAATCAAATTTTATATTAAAAATGTTATCACTAAAATACAAGAAATATCTGGGTTCTCCTGTATTGACTTCTTGTTGAAATCTGTGCAGTTAAATCTTCCTTATCCCCCAAATTCTCTGCTTTAAATGATTCTGACTAGTTCTCACAATGACCAAATCTTCTTGATTTTATTTTTATCATGGATTACAGCAGTGTAGCAGCCAGTCAGTTTTTAAACAGCCCCCCAACAAATTTTGAACCACAAATATTTATGCAACTTTGATTTTAATAAAACTATCTTCTTCGCTTTCTGTCCTTCATCAAAATGTGTTGCCCTTTAACACTGATATTCTAGACATGCCTTTATCCTGATAATTCTGTTGGACAAACAGCAATTTTGATGAAGTCCTTAATGCAAGAAAAATACTTATGCTGTACTCCATGCTGTGCCTCACTCTTCCTGTCACCTCCTGTCTCTTCTACCATCTACTGGAGGAATGCACAAGAGATGGTGGAAGGGGAGGATCAGGCTCTCGAGCAGTTGCTGGGGCTTTGCTTGAAGTCCTTCAGCTGGGCATTATTTATGCAGAGACTTGGGACTGGGCTTGGAAGAGTCATAGCTTCTGTCAGGGTATCTGGGGAAACTTGCCATTGAAGTTGTTCCTCTGTCTGAGCTCCATTGCCCAGATACCTTTTGTATCTCATGCCTTAAATGAGCTATTGCTGGTGTCCAATTCATCCTTTCAGAGAATTGCTGCAGGTGATAAAGCTAAAAGCAACATATTCCTTGTAAGATGTGAGGTAATGTGGTTTGAGAACCCTCTTCCACAGGGTAGGTTTAGTTACCTTTCTTCAGAAAGAAATTCAACTTTCACATGTAAAATAGAGGGAAAACGTGATGTTGTAAAGGGAAGTGATTGCTACAAGGAGGATAAATGTATTTATTTAAGAGATCAAGGTGCCTAACTAGATTAGTGATATATAGGAGACTGTGTTTTGCATCAATCAACCTGGAAAAAAAATGGAAAAGCAGGAGTGAAAAAAGAGACAAAAATCCAACTCTTATTTAGCTAAACTAATGCAAAACTACATTAAGAAATCTTTTTTGTGTCTTTTGCTTTATATTATCTTGATTGTATAAATTTTGACTGTGTTTTATCCAATCTGTAGTTTCAAATATACTTTAGCTGGAACTGATGCAAATTTGAGCAGACAGCTTAGAATAATATAACATTTTTCAGCTGTGCTACTTAATTAGCTACATGCCTGCAAGTTTAAGACAGCTCTTCCAGTGTATATCCTGCATAACTCCATGAGAAGTCATAAGAGGGATATCGATTTACAATAGCAAAGGAAATAATTAATCAGCTTTGCTATAGTGGCTATAAAGTAAAAGAAAAATTCTTAAATATTTTCCACAGTATTTTTTTCAAAAGTAGGTGAGAGGGACCAATCTGATTTTTATTTATGCTTCAACATATGTTATACATGAGGTGAAAAATTGCTGTAGGGGCTGTACGTGGGCTGGGAGCCCTGTTCCATGGGAGACTTCGCCTGACAGCCGATCAAGGCAGAGGAAGCTTCCACGATCGGGCTGCAAGTGACACCCCTCACCCCATCGCCTTGCCGGTAGGGCAGATCCCCAGACTCCCAGGAAAAAAATACCTGGCAAATCGGACTATGGGAGGAGCCGTAGCAGATTACAGCACTTAACTGCAACACAACGGGGGTCATTTTCCTTGGGTTTCTCGGAGGGAGTGGAGACTCGCCCAGAGGCTCAGCTTGGCCCCACTTCCTCCCTCGCCTTTTCTCCCTGCACTCCTGCTTCCCTGTCCGCACCTGTCCTGCCCTGCTTCTCCGCTTCCCTGGGGCAGCTCGACGCCACGGCAACCTGGTGCTCCACTGTTTCCCCGACGGAGCAGCCGGAGCCGCCGTGCCCCGACCCTGACAACCTGCAACTGCTCCACGAGTGCGCCCGTAGCCACGGCAACCTGCTTTTCGCTGACAGAAGAAACACACAGCCTGCTGCTGTTTGGAAATCACGCCTAGCCTGCCACGGGAGCCACGCAGACTTATCGCAGCTTGCAGCACACACGTTCCATCGGCCGAGCTGGTGCTAGCAGGGCGCCCAGGGTACAGCGGTAACCATCTGCCCCAGTTTTCTGTTTCTCTCTCCGTCTCTTTTCGCCTCTTTGCTCCCTTTTGTCTCCCCCTTCGGTAGGAACACTTATCGTCCTTTATCAATAAATCTTTATCAGGTATAATATTGCTGCATTTGCGCCTTATTTTCGTCCGAGAAATCTATCAAAAAGAATCCTCCCCGACTCCCCTTTTACGGTGGGACAGGACATTAGGAAATACGAAATACAGCAGAATAAGAAAAATATGTTTTCTGTAATTATTATATCAGGATTATAATATGCTTTAAAAAATCCAGTTTAACAAAAGGAACATTCAAGAATTGAATGCAACTAAAAATGTGAAATATGGTCAGACTGGAATGTAGGACTTCACATCTCATGCATCACAGAGCAAACGGATGTTTTATAGCATGCACCTTTGCATAGGACTGACCTTGAATGTGCCAAGAAATTTTCTTACGCTATTTAGAGCCCTGACTTACCAATAGAGTAGACCAAACTAGCACTAGTGGGAAAATGATGGCTGTTACAAAGTTTCTCAGCAACTGCCCAACTTAATGTTCTCAAGGCGCTCACGAAGATACTGCATCAAATCACACCCGGAAAGAAGAAAAAGCGTTTATAAACATGAAAGCCTCAGGGATTTATGTAACCAATATTTTTTTTTCTGAAAGCCATTTAATTTTAAAGTAATGATACTATTTTTTTTTCTCTTTTGTGTGTGTGTTTAAATAAATGGTAATTTATGTGAGATAAAAATATTTAAGTTTTGGCGTGTTGCATCATAGTGTTTTGGGTGATGTAATGCATCATTGGTGCAAAACATAGCCTGGTGTTTCTAATACTAACAAATATCTTTGGGTCTGAAGTGCTTGAATACGGGTCTACCCAGCACCACAGAGCTATGGAACAGTTTGGGTTGGAAGGAACCATAAAACCATCACGTTCCAATCCCCCTGCCATGGACAGGAACACCTTCCACTCGAGCAAGTTGCTCAGAGCTACATCTAACCTGGCCTTGAACATCTCCAGGGATGGGACATCCACAATTTCTCTGGGCAGCCTGTGCCAGGGACTCACCACCCCCACTGTAAAGAATTTCTTCCTATTATCTAATCTAAACCTATTCTCTGTCAGTTTGAAGCCATTCCCTCTTGTCCTGTCACTCCAGGCCCTTGTAAAAAGTTTTTTCACCTGAGAAAGAATATTAAAAAGTGGGGGATTTTAATACAGTTTTGTGACAGGTTTTGTCTTTGTTCCAGTTCTTATAAAATATAAAAGTAGAGAGTTCATATTTAGAATTTTTATAGCTGCAAGTCATACTTCTAAAATGGTTTCTTGGTGAGATTTTTATGAACATGGCATGCTGAAGTCTAATGTTTCAAAAGAAATCCCTCATAGGTTTAAAATAATGAAATTACATCATAATTCAGTAAGAAAGAAACTTTCTCAAAGGCAAAGGCAGTAGTCTGGAAGCCTTTAGTATCTTCTCCTAAATCATTACTGAATTATATTTAAGCTGTCATGTTTGTTTTACCTGTCTTTATCCCATTCCATGAGTTTTCTCATTTCTGCCCTGATGATCCTCTCCTCAGTCTCATTGGTAGGGGAGTAAGTGAGTGGCTGCGTGGGGTGGGGTGTCTGTCTTCTCTCTGCTTTCCTGTACTCTAAATGGGCTGTTCTTCACAAAGGTGCCCCTTCAGAGCCCATTTCTGCTGCCTTTAACCTTCCTACCGGAAAGTCACTACTTTGTGACCTTTTCCTTAGGTCACAAAGGGACTTTTGTTTTTAAAAATAAAGAGTTTGAACTAACTAAATTTATGACTAATTTTGCCTTGCTGAGATTTATTCTCTTATGACCAGGATTACATACTCATGTCATCATTGGAAAAGGTGGAGCCAGCACCATTTCTATTATTCATGTCTTTGACTGTGTAACATATTTTGTCATGATTTTTTTTACTCTCCTTAGACTATTCATTTCATTATGCAGTATCTGAGCAGGAAAGGTAATCAATCGTATTGTCACATGTTTTGTACTCAGTGGTATGCAGTGAGAGAATATAAGCTTATGATAATGTCTCAGTCTAAGGCACTTTGGAGATCAGTGCCTATGGTGAAAGGAGTTTTTGGGAGGGCTTCTTTGCAAGACTTTTTTTGATTCTTTTGTAACCTAGTTTGTGCTTTTATATCCCTAAATTGACACAAGACTTCTGTAAAATGGAATAAGTTTTCAAAATCCATATTAGGGACCTGTTAATAATTCACACTTAGAAAATAGAGGCTGATATAGAACCCTAGTTTGCAAAAGATCCCAAAGTGTCTTATATAATGGCACTAAGGGAGGATTTCACAACTATGCTAGCAAAAGACAATTTAACAATCGTGACAAGGCAACTAAAAAGGAGGGGACAGAGAATAGTTCATGTTTTCTGTCTTACTTATTCTTTTCACAGTGCGTGGAACAGAAACTGCTGCACACTGAAGAAAGTAACTGCAGTACATCACAAAATACCTGATACTTCATGGAAGATGTACCCTTATTCATGGCAAGGCCTCTACCTCCCTTTCACAATTAAAAGAGGTTTTATTCAATGAAAGCAATGTGAAAATTATGTTAAGAAGAAAACAAAAAGAAAGATGTGGCATTGTTTGCGAGTTCTGATTTCATTTGGAAATGTTACCTTTACTTAGGACAATAATGTTTGTGGGGTGTCTAAGCAAATGATATATTAATTTTTCGGTTTTAAAACATCACAATACCTAAGTAACATCTTTTTAATGTCTTCAAAACATGCATATTCTCTAAAAATCACCCACCTTGATGTTTATCCTTTATAAACAAACAAAAAAAAAAGGTTTCAGGGGTATGAGAAAAATAATTATTTTGTAAATACCATAATGGAAAAGGGCTAGTAGAAACTAACAGTATATATTTTGGGACTATAGCCTTGTCATGTAGAACTTTAGCATTAAATATTTGATATTTGTTTAGGAGAAATGTCCTCCACATAGAAGATTCAATATATTATGTATGAAGTATTGAGAGAACAGTGAGGGACTTACTGAGAAAACTTATAAAGTACAAAATTGCTGTAACTTTTCTACAATTTGAATTTTTTTTTACTTTTGTCCAGCAAGTAAAAGGTTAATACTCTTTTTGCTAATCATATTTGTATTACATCTAGTGGCCTGGTTTTCCGTACTCTTTTTAGCTGGGATGTCTGGGAGGTGGTCAGAGATGGTGTACAAAAACAATAGCAAGGTCAAAATGAGCATCTCAGAAGCAATGAATATATTTAGTGAATGACACTATCAGAAGTCTCCACCTACTTTTCCACTCCTCTGGTGGTAATGTGTAGTTCTTTTGGAAATATTCTGTTTATACTGACAAATAATTTATACAAATGCATGAAACCTTTGATCACCTGGATACTGGTATATATTGGGAAAATATGGATAATCTTAATGTTTTCTGGCAGTTGCCATCCAGTCTTAACACCTAAGTAAATTGAGGGAAAATGTTATACAGCATTGACATTTGTGTCAAGAATGGACAATTTTGGGTTGATAATTGTTAGGTACATAGAGAGCTAAAGTTCCTCTCCTCAGTTGATTCCTGTAGTACTGATCTTTATAAAGTTTTATAGAGCTAATTGCTGAAGATTTGTCCCAGATAGATGGATAGATAGATAGATAGATAGATAGATAGATAGATAGATAGATAGATAGATAGATAAATAATTACAGCAGCTGCACTTTTCTGCTGGGCAATACTCCTGTCTATTTGTATGTGATTGCGGATAAAGAGTATTTGACATACCCCGTCAAACTGGGGAAGGATGTCTTTAGGCTGAGGGACAGTTTAGGAAACTGAGAGCAAGAGCTTCAGTGCTTGAAAGACAAGCCCTAAAATAAAATGAGAGTGTTATGGGCACAGAGTGCACAGGTTCATGGGGTTATTTCTCTATCTTTTCTGGGTAAGACTGCCACCTTATGTGGCTGGGAAAATGTAAAGCATAAGGTCTATAGTAAGCATAAATGCTAAGTATTAACTGATTTGTGTCCAATTGTATTTTTAAGTAGGCTGTGGAATGTGCTGTGGGATGGTAGTTTGTATGTACTGTAACAAAGAGAACCAGAGTAAACATGTAGTGACTCATGACAGTCTCTTAGAAGAGGAGCTTCAGTAAAGTATTTGTAAGTAATGGAGATAATTCACTGAAAAAAAAAAAAAATAGTGTTTCATTCACATACTGCAATCACATTTCAAATAGCTGATGCTACCTGGTTATAAACTAGGAGTCACATGGTCAACTTTCTTGGATGCATAATTTGACTTTTATCAATTAATTTCTTCGACAAAAATGGACATTAAAGTGCTTATTCAAACAATGGATTCTTTAAATTACTGGGCCTCATCCATCAAGATCCTTACCATGAGTTAAAACTGATACTTCAAGTCAAGCTTTTCTCTTCTGTGACCTAAATAGCTAGCTGTAATTTCAGATTGCCTTTTTCAAGGCTTTTGTAGTTGTATCTCTGTGCCCCTATAGACCACACTTCTATTTCCTTCCTTCCCTACTGATTGACCTTCACATCATGTAGTTCAATAGAGATTAGAGTTTGCCTGGGGACTTTATTTTGCTATTACTGGTTCCTTTATAAAAGAACTCTGTTTTGCTGGGGATATTAAATCCCTTGCCACTGATTTCTGTCTCAGTTAATGTCTTGTTCCTGATAATAAGATCCCACTCACCTTGCAGGCTGTTTTTGTGACATGTCAGATTCAAATGACCCTTTGGATTATTATTTACAGATATGCCCTTGTTCAGGTTCAGGGTGATGACATTAATCTAGTACAAACCTTTACTATACAAATGAAGTGAGCTGATAATTGTGCATGTCTTCAATGTCACAGGAATTTTATTCATAAACATAAACATAAATCTTTCATGATTCTCATTAAAGGCAATAGGATTCATGTTTGCCTTTCTTATTTTTGATTTTTCAGACAGTTAACTAGGTGGTAAATGCTTGTCTTGGTCATTCTTCTGTCTTCTTGAGTGTCTCCGTGTTCTTCTGAGTAACTGTACCTTTTCCTTGGAGATTTTCAGTTGTGGTTTGTATGTCTGCCACTGTCTTTCTGCATTTCACTGTGCTGTGATAGTTCTGTCACAGTAAGAGTATTTTTGTTTCATCTTGCCCATTACAATGTGAAGCATTGCTGGTCTTTATTTTTATTTTGATTGTTCTACTGATTAGGAAATGACATCCTTAGGTGAGGGAATGATGCTATGCAGATATTGATTATAGCTTATTTTGATTTTCTGTTTCATTGCTTCCATATATTGAGTACTGAGGAAATTTGTCTGATAAATTTTTTTGCAATACACACAGATAATCTGCACAGAATTATGATGCTGTTTGCCAGCCGTACACATGCAGCAAAATGCTCATTGTTCCATAGGAATTTGTTCTTTTTGCTTCACTCTTTTGCTTTTGCTGCTGCTGTACATGGGAAACAGATCACTGAAGATTTCTGACTCAGACTTTCTCACCTATAAAAATTAAAAGTCAAGAATGTAATAGTGATGTAGGGAACAAACCCTTAGAAAGAGCCTTGAGAAATGTTTGTGACTCTTTCAGAAATGCAAAGCATATTCCCTAGTTTGTCTAGAAGCACATGCTGGGTTTGAATTTTGTAGTTTTTATAAACAGCCAGACATGATTAAGAAAATATCTTGCATTTTTAACAGAGGTTATCCTCATAAAAAGGGCCATAATTGAAATCCATTTTCGCTGCAATGCCAGTTCGTATATGTACAGCTGTGATGGAGTTAACTTGCTCCACAGCAGACTGTACAGTGTTTGTGTTTTGGATTTGTGACCCAAAGTGTGGATTACACACTAATTTTCCTCACTCTGCCTCACTCCCTGGGACAAGGCTGTGGAGCAAGAGGTTGGGAAAGGACATAACTTGGACAGCAGACCCAGGTGACCAAAGAGATATTCCATGCCAAACATCACACAATCACAGAATATTCTGAGTTGGAAGGGACCCACAAGGATGATTGAGTCCAGTGGGAAGAGGCTCGTCTGGGAGGCAGCTGTTGCTCAGAGCCTGGCTGGATATCAGTCTGCTTGTGAGAAATGGCAGGAAATTGCCTTTGTATCACTTCCCCCCCACTTCACCTTTTCTTCACTCATTAAACAGTTTTTACCTCAGTCAACCAATTCTCTCACGTTTGCTCTTTCTATTCTCTCTCTGCTGTCTCACTGGAGGGGGAAGTGAGTGAACATCTCTGTGGTGCTTAGTAGCTGGCTGGGTCAACCTGTCACACTACCCAAAGGTATTCTTTCCAGGTATGCAGCCCAACTAAATGTAAGCAATGAAAGAGGAAGAAAAAAAAAAGTAACTGGGGTTTTAGAAAAATTTAGTCCTCACAGAGTTCAGTCTACTGCCTTGAATTTCAAAGGTAAAATAGTCATTTGTCCATTGCTTATTTTTGAAGTTTGAAATGGTCCAACATCAGTTAGCATTTACTTTTAAGAGAATACTGTCTTATTGGTACCACTTGCTTCTGAAATATTATTGATAGATAGACAAAAAATTTAGTGTCCTAAATAATAACAGTAAAAGTAAGAACTGAATAACTAATGATTTTAAAGAATCTGATTCACGTTTTGCTGACCAATAGCCATATATTTCATTAATTATTTTTCCTTATATTTCTGGAATTATGTTTGTTCTCTTTTATTTTTGTGGTACAATTTTAAACTACTTTTAATACACAGTAACAACATTAACATGATAAAGATATAAGAAATAAAATAATTATATCTTCATTAAGACATATATATGCAGCAATTAATAAAATGGACAATATTTACCTCCTAAGCCTATGTTCAAGCACATATAACTAACTTTTTCAAAAGCATTTGCATGGACTATCTAGCTACAAGTACAAAGTCATTCCTATTCGTTCACCATTTGCCTGAAAATTAGTTTATGTACAATGGAGAAAAAACATTTTCAGTTCCTTTCTACTGGGTGTTTTATTATTTACAGAAGTTTTATTATCTTCCTCATCACACAGAACTTAGGACTAACTGAGATGGACCCTAATCATACTTGTCTCTGAGTGAATTCTAAACACAGATTATCATGGATAAATTATTGAGTGAAACGGCTAGAATGGAATAAAAGAAAAAGGTTCTCAACAGCCAAAATAATTTCAAAATATGATAGAGTAGCAGAGAAGCTTAAAGGAAGCTTCATACTATGTAAACAACTGACTGACTAATGCTGACAATAGAAAGGAAGACAATCATTATTCCCAGCAACAAGTGATTTTAAAACATGTATTTTTTGTAATTTCAGTAAGAAGATACTACAAAATGTATTAATGTATGTGGGGTTTTTTTTTCAGAAAATGGATTTTACAAAAATGAGATGTGAAAAAAATTATTTTTAAACATAAAATTAAGAAAAGCTGAAAACAGAAAAAAATGTATGATTTAGGGGTCTCAGAATTATTGAAAACCTCCCTGGTAGGAGACCAGATGGTGATTGAAATCTAGAATGAGAGAATCTACAGGTTGTCTTCTAAAAAACCAAGAAAACGTATGTAAAGCAACTGAAATTAGCCAGGTCAAATAATTCAAACTTGCCCTCCACTGTTCTGCAAGTTGCAATGTGATCTGGTTCTAGGAAGAACCCAGTAGCAGGGTTAAACAGCATGAAAAAACAAATACTGCAAGTCAAAATTGCAAAATTTAACTTGTGACAAATAAAAAGGCAGAAAATACAACCATGGCTGACTCTAATGCCTTTGTGCTGACCCAGTGTTGTCACTTCAGAGAAGTCTCTTCTCTATGACAATGTGCTGTTCAATGCCAGAAGCATTTCGTGTGGTGCAGCTGCCCTTCTTTCCTAGATATTATGGATGATCATTAGCAATTTATATTAGCTGAGTAAAACCATAACGATCTTATTAATCGAATTGAATATTTGGTGCTGTGCAGAGATGCCTTTTGTAGTTGCACACAGTGTTGCTCTGCTTGGATTAATGAGTATCACTAATGCAAAGATGGTAGGTTCTGCCTGTTTCTTCCTACTGCTGGAGACAATACAACAGAAATTAAACGGGTTTATGAAATGGATCTTCCATGTAAGATCATTTTTTTTTAATCTTCCAATATTTCATTTTATTTTTCTTCAGTCAGTGCAAATTAAACTCTGTAATTTCAGCAGTTAAAAAAAAAAAAAAAAAAAAAAAAAAAGGCTCATTTTAAGAGAACTCTTTTGTCCTGTACATCCAGTGAGAAATACCACCTGCTTCCCACTTTTGGGAAACAATTTGCTTTCCCTATACCAGTATTTCTTTTGACATATCCAACAATATAGTACTTGAGGTGATGCCAAATTGACTTTTGCCTTTTTTCTTTTATAAATCCTCTGTATTCTTTGCATATATATTTGTAGCCTATTAGTGCATTCGGAGCTAATTTTCCCAGTACTTCTCCCTACCTTTTCCCTAGGTAGAAAGACAAAACATACTCCAGAGCTCCAAGCCCCAGAGGATACAAGGCCCCTATCCTATCTTGCTTCTCCCTGGGAACCAAGGTCAAAGTAAGCTCTTTGAGACACATTTTCATCAACA
>VWZT01004611.1:107770-163457 GCA_013397055.1 Pachycephala philippinensis
GGAGAGGCGGGGTTCTTGTGGTAACACTGTCCCTGTCTTCTCTTTCTTTCCCGCTCTGTCTTTTCCCCTCTCTGCTCCTTTTTCTATCCCTTTTAGTAATGCTTACCCTTTTCCTATCAATAAATAGTTCTCAGATATAATATTGCCGCGTTTGCGCTTTATTGTCGCCCGAGAAATCTATCAAAAAGAATCCCCCGCCTTATATAGCGGGAATGGGACAAGGGGCAGTATTTAGGAGAGGCTTGAACTGGGGGGAAATTGCCTCACCACTTATGTCGAATTGGTGATTTTTGTTGATTATGCTAATGTACTAAACTTACAAAACTGTATTTATCCCATGTGGGGTGGGCATTTTGTGGACATTTTCCATATCTTCCCCTGGAGGCCTCCAATAAAGACCAACCTTTATATTACTGCCTATACTAATACTATCTCAAAAGTGTGTTGGTTTTTTTCCAGGTTCTATAAGGCATCAGAAGGAAACCTACAAGAAAGAGGGAGAGAGACTATTTACAAGGGCACGTACTGACAGGACAAGGGAGAATGGCTTCAAACTGACGGAGAGTAGGTTTACATTGGATATTAGGAAGAAATTCTCTAGTGTGAGGGTGGTGAGGACCTGGTACAGGTTGCCCAGAGAAGTTGTGGATGTCCCATCCCTGGAAGTGTTCAAGGCCAAGTTCGATGTAGTTCTGAGCAGCCTGGTCTAGCAGAAGGTGTCCCTGCCCATGTCAGGGGCATTGGAAGAGATGATGTTTATTATCCCTTCCAGCCCAAACCATTTTATGATTATAAGAAGTTGTAATGATTTCTTTATTTTTTCCATTATTCTGGTAATTTAAAAATATTTGGGTTTTTTTTCTGGTGTTTGGTTTTTTTGTTTTATCTCAAATTCCTTTTCACCTTCTTTATCTTTTTACCATCTATACCTTCAGAATCAAACTTACATTGACGTAATTGCTTGCCAAAATGTTGTAGAGGTGAGTGACAGAAAGAAAGTTCCAGACAGAAGACTGCAACAGACTGAGATACCAAAGTCTTCAAGGGGAACTCCAAGCACCCTAAGATCTATTGGAGGGAAAACACAGTATGGCACAGGAATACAGAACGCTTGTGGAATGCCTTGATTACAACTTCCTTCTCCAAGTGATAGAGGAGCCAAATGGTGGTGGTGCTGTGCTGGATGTTGCTCCCACCAACAGGAACGGGCTGGTGGGAACTGTGAGGCTCAAGGGCAGTCTGAGCTGCAGTGACCATGGTGAAGTTTGAGATCCTTGGGGCAGAAAGGAGGGTGCACAGCAAGCTCCCTGCCCTGGACTTCAGGAGTGCAGACTTTGGTCTCTTCAGGGATCTGCCCATGGGATAGGGCACTGGAGGGCAGAGAGGCCCAAAAGAGCTGGATGATGTTTAGAGGTTGTCTCCACCAGACTAAGAGTGATGCAGCCCTACAAAAAGGAAATGGGGGAAGAACACCAGGAGGCCTGCATGGATAGACAAAATGATCCTGGACAAACTTAAACACAAACAGATAGATTACAGAAGGTGGAGGCAGGGAAAGGTAGCCTGGAAGGAATACACAGAAATTGTCTGAACAGCCAGGAATCTTGTTAGGAAAGTCAAAGCACTGGTAGGAATAAATCTGGCCAAGGACATCAAGGGTAACAAAAAAAGCTTCAAAAAGTAAATCAACTATAAAAGAAACACCAGCGAAAATGTGCGTCCTCTCAGGAAAGGATACAGGGAATATGGAGAAAATTGAACAACTTCTTTTGCCTCAGTCTTAACCAGCAAGAGTTCCAACCACACTGCCCAAGTTTCAGAAGGTGAAAGCTGGAATTGGGGGAATGTAGGAGAAGACTGGGTTTGAGACCAATTAAGGAACCTGAAGATTCCAAAGTCCTTGAGACCTGAAAAGATAAATCCATAGGTCCTGAGGGATTTGTCTGAGAAAATGTCTAAGCCACTATCCATTATATCTGAGAAGCCATGCCAGGGCAGTCAAGTTCCCACTTACTGGAAAAAGAGAAACATAAGAGAAACATAAAGTAATGGTATAGTAACTTTTTGTTGAAAAAAATCTAGTAGTTGGTGCTTAGCAGAATGTGTATTACTTAGCCCTTACACATCCTGCTTAACACCCTTAGAACAGAACTTTAGGAAAGTACATTAAAAAGTTTAGATGCCTGTGTGATCTTTTTCCCCAGGCTGACACTAAATGACATATGTAGAGATTGATGTGGCACTACACCTACTGCAGAATAGCAATGACGTTCTCTGGTATGATTTTTTTCAGAATTTTCATCTGCAGAAGCTGAAATTTTTCTTCTAGCACAGCATGAGCAGAAATTGTGTGCCACCTGTTGTGTGCATTACCATTTCCCTTTAACACAGAATATTTGTGTAATTTTTTTTTTTTTTTTGAATGCCTGTTATAACTTGAAACTAGTGGATGAAATTTCCTAGAGGCTTTTTTTTTTGTACCTACACTGGCATATTGTCTTGGCTTAACTTTGAGTGTGTATAAACATAAAGANAGTACCTCTAAGCCAATGGAAAACCATGGAAAAGTGGTTGATTATCCAGTCATAGAATCATAAAGTGGCTTGGGTTGGAAGGGACCGTAAAGATCATCTAGTTTCAACCCCCCTGCCATGGGCAGGAATACCTTTTACAGGTTGCTCAGAGTTCCATCCAACCTGGCCTTGAACACTTCCAGGGATGGGGCATCCACAACTTCTCTGGGCAACCTGTGCAAGTGTCTCACTACCCTCACAGGGAAGAAGTTTTTCTTAATATGTGATCTAAACCTGCTCTCTTTCAGTTTGAAGCCATTCCCTCTTGTCCTGTAAATACGATCTCATGAATAGTCTCTCTCTTGATCTTTCTTACAGGCTCCTTAGAAATATGTATGAGTTTAGGTGTGTTTGCATATAGGTATGGGTGTGTATACATGCTTATTCATAACTATATATATACTGCATATGCAAGGGACCATGGACTACCCATGGCATAACTTTTAAGTAAAAGATTAGAGGAGAACCCTCAGTAATGGAGTTCAGCTTGTACAACTGATACATTCCAAGAAAACAGGAAGATGGAGGCAGCAAATGGACAATATTATCTGCAATATTCAGACAACAACCACAGCAATTCTGTGACCACAAAAGCATGTAAAAGTAAATGAAATAAGATAGATGAAATGTGAGCATGAGTGTAGCAGTTCCAATTTTGTTAATTAGTCTGTATTCATGCTTCACTGCTGCTGCAATTATGCTGCCTCATCTTTGCGTAGGCCTATTGTGCAAATGCTGTCATTATGCTCCAAGCAGCTTATAAAACAGTGCAAGATATGAGCCACCTACAGAGATGTCATTACAATTGTGTCAATTCAACAGGATGTTTCCTAAAATTTATAATTATTTGTCTTCACTGAGAAGCAATTTTTGAAACTATTACTTGTGTTTTTGAAGTTAACTTGGTAATTTCTTTTATGTGGCATTAAACACCTGCCACTAAAGATAATGGTGTACACCTAGTTACAACATTTTAAAAGGGGAATCAACATCTATACCTACTTTATAGTAGTTATATAGATTTCAGGGTTTGGGGTTTGTTTCTAATTTCCAATAAATTATACTAGGTGTTTAGAAATAGTAGAAGGAAAAGGAATCAATCACAGAATCATAGAATGGTTTGGGTTGGAAAGGACCTTAAAGACCATCTAGTTCCAAACCCCCCAACATTGAGCTTCCAGAATGAAAGGATTCTTCATTGCAGTAAGTCATGTGTTTCAGTGGCAAAAGGTCGCATCCTAAAAGGTTGGGGGAAAAGATGCCGAAACCACTTTTAGCCAAGAAATGTGTATTTAAAAACTTCATTTCAAATACAGTGTTATTGGACTCTGAATGAAAGCTTCAGCTGAGATACTCTCTAATGAGGACTGCAGCCAGTATCGCTGGATGAAAACTCGTTTCTTCAACTTGAATTACAGAGGTAGATGTGCCAGTTAGCAGGCAGTGGCAGTGCTTTATTCACCTGTATATGCCCCTTTGTTTGCAAGTTGTTTCTACAAAATAGAAATTATCAGAATTATTGCCACAGTCATAGTCTACACTGATCAGTTTATTAAGGGATGTACTTTATTTCAAATCACTTTCAAATATCAGTGCTCTTCTTGGTCAGAATAATCCATATTTCTTTGAGTTGAAAAAGAAGAATAACACCTTTTTTGTGGGAATGGATGGGATGGGAATTTGTGACGGACAATGTCAAGAAACTGACAAAGAGTTAGTTTATATTATAGAGTGGATCACATTTCAAAAGCAGCTTTCTGCAGATATTCACTGTACAGTTTTGCACCTCCATCACAAATGAGGTCTAGCAATTTTTGAATTTAACTCTTTCTTCAACCTTTGCTCTATAAAACAGGTGGAATTTCCATTTTATAATGTCTGGTTAATTAGCTATTTGAGCAAAGCATATCTGCATATTTATTCAGGTAATGTTTCAACGATCCCTGGATACAGCAATTTTAGTCTACTTGCATCTAACTTAAGTCCAAATATTTTGAAGACTGATTCTGTTTATATTCCTTTTTTCAAATTATTAAATTCAAAACATATTTTTTGTAGTGATCATTTGCTCTGTTTGAAACAGATGCATAACTGCAAACAGGTGATTTGTTCAATAATTTTAATCCAGTTAATTAAAGAAAAAGCAGAACAGGATTAGCTATTACAGCCTTAGAGGGAGGGTCAGCTGACTGCAAAAATCATAATTAGTGTTTGTCAAATTGTAATCTATATACCAAATGTGTAATCCCTCAGCAGCACCTAGATTTTATATGCATTACACAATGGTTTTTGTCTGCTTCTGGAGTTCCAGCTGCACTTAAAACAAAGGCCAGAAGTTTCATAAACACATACACATATATACACACATAGATATACAGTTTATTTATTTGTGTGAGCTCTCAACACCTACACAGCTGGTATCAAGGAAGGAGCTCCCTTGGTGCCCAGATTATTCTTTCTTCTGTCTCAAAGAAATCTGAGGCAAACTTTGCCCACATATGAAAAAAACTGCAGTAAATACCTTAGCATATTTTGGAGAGTCTATTTTGTTATTTTATTGCTTTGTGTAGCTATTGATTTTCAAAATACCAAGTTTGCTAATTATTAAAAAGAAGTTGACATGGGAAAGTGAATTCATAGAAATCGTCACACGTTTCCCAAATGTGTCATTCCTGTTCCAGTTTAAAACACTGATGAATCATACAACAAGGAAATCCTCTAAGCTATGCAAAAATATATAGTAATAATACAGAGATAGGATGTGAGAATGCAAAAAACACCAAACAAACAAACAAACCCCCACAAAAAACCCAAAAAGCCCCACAAAACTAGAAACATCCAAAAATAAATTAACCCTGAGCCAGAATGGGGAATCTAAGGTGATAGCTTTCATACAAAATAGTTCTTTTCAGTGGAATTTTAAAGTGCGTCTTGAAGTTCATAAAGAACTGCAGTTCAGCAGAAAATTGTTTCTTTGTTGTACCATCACCCGGGGCTCTTTTGTTTTCACATAATTTTTTTGTAATGGTTAGAAAAAGAAAAATATTTTATACCCTTACATTTAAATGAAGAGTACAAGAACAGGAGAAAGAAAAACCTATGAAATATGATATGAAAATATTCCAAGGATCCCTTTTTTTTTTTAAATGTGAGAAATGCCAAGTACCAATAAGGGTCACATGAGGTGTGAACATGTAATTGTCACACAAACATTATCTCTAGAACAAAAGCAACTATCCTTTGCTGTTAAAGGCAACCATGGGTAGAATGGGTGTGCATGCAGCTTTGTTTAAGAGTATACGTATATTCTTAAATGTATCTTAAACGATGCTTTTAAGTATTAATGGATCTATCCAGTGAAATTTCTTTGGTCTGGTTTAGTCTTGTGCAAGATCTCTCCTCTGTTCCTCAGAGTCTCTAGGGAAACCCTGTTGTCAGTCATTCTTTACATTTGGCATCTGGATTCTTCCAGTACTGTGTGCATTCACAGAGCTAAAACACACGGCATGTGTACATTATTATTTACTACTGATTTGAAAAAAAAGTGTTTATATTCTCACTCTGTGCATAATGAAGTATATTAATATGTTTTAACCAAGGTGCTAATACATGCTGGTTTTTTGAATGCTGCTCTTTCTTTAGTTCATGAAGGAAGAAGTCAATGAGTCACTTGGGAAAGAATAGCCACTCTTATATTGAACAAAAGTACAGCACACAAAATTTTTGCATTCCCAAAGAGATTTTTAGCCAAAACAGTGGAAAAAACTCAGGGAAAACCCCACTCTTTTCAAAAATTTATAGGTTATTCTTTTTCAACAGTGCTCAATTCATTATAGATAAATATTGACCAATCTTTAAATTCTCAACGCCACTGCAGTGTGCAGCAAGAGTTTCCTCTGACTTTGCCCATGTAATTGTCTCTACCACTGACAAGAAGTTGTTACCATTCAAGTTCTACCTTTCAAGAAGTTGTGACTAGAGAGCTGATAGTGCCAGTCAGTAGATTCCACCCAGAGGCCGCACACTCAGATAGTAGTTCAAATGCGGTTCCAAAGGTAAAGGTTTACAATGGATATGAAGGAATTACCCACAGAACAGAAACCAATTTCTACTTGATTCTCTTCCGTGAAGGTAAAGATGTTAGAAATATCTATCTAGAAGTTTTAATAATTTCTTCAAATAATAACAATATTTTATGTTTTCAAAGCACAAGGACATTTTTATGTCATTAAGAAATTTTACAGTCAAATTACTGATAATCACCATTCATTATTAAATAGTACAATATAGTCAAGAGCAAAAGTGGCAGTTCTAATAAAATAAATTATAGAGAGTTGAAGGATATTGTGGTGATCCAAGTATTGATTGGTGATTAAAAGATGTTTTATTAATGTTAATATTAACGTAACAGTTATGCAAAGCCCTAGAAAGGTGGAGTAAATGACAATCAATATTGATAACACAAAGACAAAATAATTTATTTTCTGCTATCACAGATTTCCTACCTTGAGGCAACCTTGATTAGAGAGATACAAAAAATGTAGCTATTTTTTTGAAAAATGATTCTGGAGGTAAAAAGTTTATATTCCAGATCTCTTTGACATAAAGTGAAAAATACAAATAAGAAACTATTTAAAACATTCAGCTTAAGCTTGGTAGTTATATGCAAGCCAACCTTTTTTTCATCAGGAAATTTTCTTAAAATGTATCTTTGCCATATGACAACCATGAAAAAATAAACATCCTTTTTTTTTTTGCTTCAAGGGAAGAAGAGGAACTCAGCATTTGAAGTTATGTTTAAGGAAGATTTGATAAAGCTGCTTTTACAATCTTTTTGAATTAAGGTCTTTGTAGAACATGTATAAGAGACATCAGTACCAGAGAGAATGTCTAAAGTATGTGTTTATGTACAGCAATCTGTACACAATTGGATCTTGAGGCAAACAAGGGTGTGATATAGTTGTAATAGAGCTGATTTAAAGACAGCTTCTAGTGTTGAGTACTCTCACTACACACATTTTTTATATATATTTATTTGAAACCTGCTCTTCAGTTCTTTCAGTCAATCAAAGTTGGAAGCTTTTGTAGTTTATTATTCTAGCTTCATCTGGGAAAAGGGAATGCTGGTTTTGAATTAATTTACCAAATATTTGCCACCTTCTTCCAGTATGTCCCTCGATACGTTATTGCTATGAAGCTGATAAAGCATCAGATTTATCTTCAGCAAAAAGATATTAAAAATAAACTCTAAACAGCAATTCTACATATCACTAAAATATCTGCCTTCCACACTGCTTAAAATTCTCCCATTTTAATGTTTAATATCACTTAGCAACCTCAGCCTGAATTCTCTTTTGACTGTAAAAATTTAATTGAACTTAATTAATTGAAAAATGACAGGAAGGACATTATTTCGTAGAGTTTGATTTGAATTCCTGTTAGTTCATTAAAGGCATTGATTAAATCTCAGACTTGAGCAAAATTCGTATCAATAGACTTGAATAAATTCATGTGAAACTTGATTCCTTGCAAGTAAGAGATGTGGGACTGGGCCCTGTTGCTGTAAAGTTTCATATTGGTCAACTTTGTAAGAGCTGATGACATCTCTATGAAAAAAAAAAAAGGTGGTAAAATATTTTTATAAATGCAATACTAAAGTCCTTCAGAATCAAACAAAGTATATCATTTGGAAATTACTTTGTAAGTATGTAGAATTCTGGAAAGGGAAGGGGAGAAGGAAGTATTTCATACTGCTGTAATAGCTCCAGGTTGTTCACGTGCCACCAGCTCTTCCTAAAGTCTAAAGAAGGAAGCTTTGCACATAGTTCTTCAAATAACCATAATGTTATATTGTCATGCAGTAGAAACAGGTACTATCAATGCAATATTAGTAGTTTTTATTAAATTACATAGATTTTACCATGATTACTATGGTTACTATTGTAATCAAAATTTTCCAGAACTACATTTAGTATTCTACATTTTTAAAATAAAACATATTTCATCTAAAGTAAATGCATTTTTGAATATTTCTATTCCTGTTCTAACCTCTCTTCTCATATTCTTATAAGAAATAGTATATGACATCTTTTTCAAATGTTAGAAGATATTTCTTTATGTCCTATTCACCTATAATGTTTCTGGGGTTTTTTCGATAATTTTGCAAAAATCTGAAATAATTTTGCAAAAATCTGAAGTAATTTTTCTTAGGTTGAGACATAGTTTGATAAACACTAACTTCATGCATGACAACGAATGCAACTTAACATCATTAGTCTGTATTGCAATTGTTTCTTTTTTAAATTTTATCATGGACTACTTCATAAATCATCTCCACTGAAAGCAATTTGTTTTCCTGGAAAACAACCTCCTATTGGCCTATGTTTTCTCACATTAACAGTACATTCATTTAATGCATGTCAGAGCTGCTCCCCATGTGTTTTGAAAATGATCTGCAAGTTAAAATGTAAAATTGTAACCCTGGGTAAGTACTCCTCGAATGACAATAGAGGTCAAAAGAATTCTCCCAAGGGAAATTCTTCTTTTTTTTTTTGGTTTCCGCTACTAGTAGTGGAAATACATGGTAATTCTTTAATAAAGAGTGAACCCATCCAAAGGAACCTTTAAACTACAGAACATAACTTTGTAAAACTGGATAGAGTACTTAAAATTCATCCACCATTTAGTGTAGGAAAGTTGCCACATTATTGTATATTCATAAATTCAAGAGAGATAAAGTACCATGAATGTACCTATAATTCAATGCATTTTCCAAAATTATATATTTTCTTTCTCAATGACTGTCATTTTACTGTTTATGTTTTTGTTTTTTAAACATGTTTTACATGTTTACTGTTTATGTTTTTCTAAGCTGGTATCTCTACTACAAGCTAGGGCAGAAAAACTTCCTACAAATCTTATAGGGGGGCATACCCCTATAAAATACATAAAATATGATACAGCGCACACAAGAATCATATTTAACAATCTCTTACAACTAAATTTGTACACAGAGAAAATGATATATGCTTCTATAAGGGTTACTTCAAACATGTAACACAAATGTGTACATCAGGTAATATCAGAGCTGTGAGGGTACCAGCAGTCCTGAATTGCCCAGGGACAAATCTGAAACCACCTGATGCTGCACTCCCAGGAAAACAGTAGCCCTGTTTTGGGTTTGGCCTCACAGGAGGACCCGGCTCACTCCCTGGCTGTCCAGCTGGACCTGTTTTGTCAACTTGTGTGGTGGTCACCGCGTGACTGTGGGGAGACCCTGCTCTTTGTCCCCAGCCCTTGCTCAGGTCAGGTGATGGCAGAATGGCCTGTGCCAGTACTGCAGCCACACTCATCTCCTAGCTAATTGTAGTCCACCCTTGCCATGGTTCTTTGATTTTTGTGTTGGGTGTTATGGTGGTTTGACTGTGGCTGTACACCAAGCATCCCCCAAAGCCACTCTATCACTGCCCTCCACATCTGCAATGGGGAGAGAAAATAAAACAAAATGTTCGTAAGTTAAGGACAGGGAGAGTTCACTCACTAGTTACCGTCATGGGCGAAACAGACTCTAATCAAGATATTAATTGAATTTATTATCAACAAAATCAGAGCAGGATAATGAGAAGTACACCAAGTCTTAAAAACATCTTTCCACTACTCCTTCTTTCTAAGCTCTACCTCCTCCTCGCAAAGGCTCAGGGAGACAGGGAATGTGGGTTACAGTCAGGTTCCTGCTACTGCCCAGAGACAGGAGTCCTTCCCCTGCTCCATCTTGGGGTCCTTCCCACGTGGAGACAGTTTTCCGTGAACTTCTCCAGCATGGGTCCCCCACAAGGTCACAAGTCCTACCCGGAAACCTGCTCCAGCGTGGGTTCCTCTCTCCACAGGTCCTTCCAGGAGCCAGTTCCAGCACAGGTTTCCCACAGGTTCACAGCCACTTTCAGGCATCCACCTTCTCTGGTGTGGCCTCCTCCCTGGGCTGCAGGTGGATCTCCTCATTCCCATGGACCCCCATGGGCTGCGGGGGCACAGCTGCCTCACCATGGCCTTCACCTCGAGCTGCAGAGGAATTTCTGCTCTGGTGCCTGGAGCACCTCCTCCCCCTCCTTCTGCACTGACCCAGGTGTCTGCAGAGCCGTTCCTCTCACATACTCTCATCCAGCTCTTCTCTGGCCACAAGCACATATGCACAATAACTTTTTTTACTTCCTAAAAATGTTGTCACAGAGGCATTATTGTCATTTCTGATTGGCTCAGTGTGAGAATCAACACATACGGTAAGCAAGGTGACCACCAAACCACAGCTTTATTTCATTACCTTGCTAAAAATGCCAGGCGGCAGAGGCATGTGGGGACACAGGCTCCATTAGTCTCAGCTCATCCCACTGGGCAGTAGGGTGGAGGGCCCTACTGCCCCAGTCTATCAAAGGGCTTTGTCCCCAAGAAGTTTATCTCAAGGCTGTGCTTTTCTGATCTCTCCCCCATCAGGGGCTCAAGCAGGTCTGTGGAAGGGCGTTACCTCTAAAAAAAGAGATGGGAACCTGTTGAATCTCTGGCGTGGGTCCCCTCTTCACAGCAGATGAAGCTGGTGGATTTGGTGTCCTTTTTCTTGTTCACTCAGCTGTTCTGAGGTCTGGGGCTGGGATGGAGTGGCCCCTTGCTGTCCTGCTGGTCCCCGGACGATTTGTCTCCTGTCAGTTGTTGTCTCTGACCTCGGACCAAAACCAAGTGAACAGTTCACTTCAGTAAAACGCCGCTGAAGTATTGCTGCCGCAGTCTCCAAGGCCAGGGAAAGGAGAAAAAAACTTCTTGCCTAAGCTAACAAAAAACCAAGCTAGCTAAGCAAAAAAAGGAAGGAGTCTGCATGACACCACAGACGCCTGGGGAGTGAGGCTTTGAAAAAGCCCGCACAAGAGCCCCAAGGCTCCCCCAGCTCCCCTGGCTCCACCTCAAAGCTACAGCAACCATTTGTGGGCATAAGACAGATGGTCAGGGAATAGAGTATCATCATAAAATCACCCCAAAACAAATAATTAACAGCTGATCTGTTATTTTTTCCTCTATATTCCATTTTAAACTAGAAAATAATTGTTTGAGTGAACAATATCACAGTACATGTATAAGTAAATTTGGGAAAAACATATAATCATCAAAGAATCATAGAATCATAAAATGGTTTGGGTTGGTAGTGACCTTAAAGACTATCTAGTTCCAACCCCCTGCCATGGGCAGGAACATCTTCTATTAGACCAGGTTGCTCAGGGCTCCATCCAATCAGGTGTTGAACACTTCCAGGCGTGGGGCAGACACAATTTCTCTTGGAAAGCTGTTTCAGTGCCTCACCACACTCACAGTAAAGAATTTCTTCCTACTATCCAATCTAAACCTACTCTCAGTTTGAAGTCATTCCCCCTTGTCCTGTCACTCCAGGCCCTTATAAATAGTCTCCCTCCATCTTGTGGGCTCCCTTCAGGTACTGCAAGGCCACAATTAGGTCACCCCAAAACCTTCTCTTTTCCAGGCTGAACAATCCCAATTCTCTCAGCCTTTCCTCACAGCAGAGCTGCTCCATCCCTCTGATCACCTTGGTGGCCTCCTCTGGCCTGGCTCCAGCAGGTCCCTGTCCTTGCTGTGCTGGGAGCCCAGAGCTGGATGCAGCACTGCAGGTGGGGTCTCAGCAGAGTGGGGCAGCGGGGCAGAATCCCCTCCCTGCCCTGCTGCCCACGGGGCTTTGGATGCAGCCCAGCTCACGGGGGGTTTCTGGGCTCCCAGGACAGATGTTATACAGCACATAATAGAGACTCCACATAATACATTTCATGAGGAGACATCCTTCCAAAACAAGGTATTTCAGTGAGATTTTTCTAATTCAGTTATTGCTTGAAGTATTTTAGGCAATTTATTTTATTTTAATAGGAAAATCTGGGAAAACATAGTTGAAATATTTTAGAGTAAATATTGAATTGTACCTAGTAAAATTTGTGGGAGAGTAATGAAATAACAAAGTATTATTGACTAAAAATCTTGATGGATGGCTAGTTACAGAGACTGTATTTCAGGGTCAATATTAATTCCTTATTATTTTTAAGGACTGGTAATGAGCTGAATAGTATCAAAAAATGAGATCATTGCAGTAATAACCTTGTCCACAGAACTCCACACTATGTTGCACAAGTTAGAACTAAAAAAGGCTACATTTTTGTACCATAATTTTTATGAAGTCATGACAAACATTGCTATACTCAGGAAGATATTTTAGCCCCATGGTAGAATGATGACTCACTGAAAGATAAACATTGAAAGTTCAATTAATTGATTGTTTTACTTATTGCCCATTTAGACGCAGTAGTTAACAACTGTAGAACTTACTAATATTCTTTCTTCCTTTTGTCAGAAAAAATCACTACGTTTAGAAAGCAGTCTACCAAGAATATATTATAGATTTTCTTCTTTTTTTTTTATGATTAAACTTCCAGCATATTTTTCTTTGAGTATATATTCTCCTTACCACTTTTCAAATAATTACCATCTGTATGTTAAAGTGTTGTTCAACACAATAATGTGTTTGGGAGGCTATCGATGTTTACTTCTCTTGACAATGCATCTGATTTACATTATGATTGTTGGTTTGTATGTAAAACATGCTTATTATGATAATATTTACTTATTTGGTATTTTCCTATTTTCCATCTGAAGATCTCAAGTGGTTTACAAAGGCAATGAATATCATTATCCATATTTTACATAAGGACGTATTTCTGTAAGAATAATTTAGCTCTTGAAAATTGCATAATGAAAATTTTAGATTGCTTATTAGAAGGATAACAGAGATGAAGAAGAGCAGAAGAATGAATTACAAATGTATTGTACCTCCAGACTGAAAAGAATTTTTGTTTAAATAAGACTTGGAAAGTCTCACAGGACTAATAGAGATCAGAGGAGTTGGAGGTTAAAAGGTTTCTAATTTACATGTTGGGACAGCAACTTAGAACACTTCATAAGGAAACAAACAAAACAACTGAAAAAAGCTACTTATATGGATATGGATAAATTCACTGGACTTGTTATGCCCCCCAAAAAAGCTATTAGGGAGGATTTTGAAATTGATCTTCATGAATTTAGACCATAATAAATTTACTGAAAATATGTATGAACATACCATGCAAATAAACCATGTTGAGGAATTATTCATTCTCTCAGATTATTCTCCTCTTCCAGACCAGTTTGCTGAGTGGAATATAAGCTGCTGGGAGTATTTCTCTTAGTTTGTAAAAGAGAGCAGTGATTAAAAATAATGGATCTTGTCATTTAACTCTCATTAAATGCTAACAAGATTCTAATTGACATAGAGCAGAGGTCTGTATGAAAATAAGAATAGTCTGACAAAGCACTAAATTTTGCTGTTTAGCACTCCTGCAGTCTCTCATGGCCGTATCTAATATACTTGTAAGAACTGGAACGTGAAATGTTTTTCCTGCTACAGGTCTTCTGAGGCTGCTGCAACAATAGAGGGAATTTCATATGAGGAAAACACAGCCTAGTATAAGTCTTGGCAGACAGTTCCTCAGCTTTTGACCATTTTGACAGCCCAAGATGACCTTTATTGTCATCCAAGTGAACTTGGATGCTATACCAGTAGAATAACCCTGCAGTGCATGAGTCCAAAGGGAATCCAAATGGCTATGATGTTTACTCGAGGTATATGAGAGCTGAATCAAGAGGTTTTGCTTCTGCATGTACAATCTCTGCTCAGAATCAGGAAGGAGTAAGCCAAGAAATAGTCACAGTGTTCCCCTGAAAGAAATTTCTTCTTTTCTTCTTCTTTCCAGCAACTTTACTCCCCAGAAATAGTTATTAAAAGTATTATCTCACAGACTGTTGTAAAAACGCAGTGATTCACAACTGTAATATAGGGTTAAAATGTGCATGATTATCATTAGCATGATTAGCCTCCAAGTTGACAGGATATGCTATAACTTATCATACAAATTAATTAGTTTTTTACTAATATTCTGCAGTTACACTTTTGCCATTCTATATTGGCTTCTCAGTACCTCAGAAACTCAACTTTTTATGTGACAGGTCCTGCATGTTTAGAAGCTAAATTGAAACAGAATTTGTGGGCCTGCTTCCTGTGAGGAATTAAATCATGGAATCACAGAATCATTTAGGTTGGAATTCTCTTTTAAAAACCTTGCTACTTGGGCAGTTGCAGAGATATTTCTTTTTAAAAATAAAGTCATGGAAATAATACATGTTCTCTTTCTGTTCTTGAAAGCTTGTGATTGTTCAGGAGAGAAGAAAATTAATTCTGAACCAAGTTAGAAATGGACTCGTCTGCTGTGCAATTAAACTTCTTCACTTATCAATCTTCTGTGCTCTCTGTATTTCATGTTCGAGAGAAAAATTAAGTCTGCTTCCAGGTATGCCAAATACCAAGATAATTGTTTTTATTCCTTTAAATTTCTCACCAGAATGAAAGTCATAATAAATTCTATAATGTGAAAGACACTCTTTCCTTACAGCAGAAATTCTATCCCTAGTTAGGTCTTTACAGTTTTGTTTTGGAGCTGGCAACTCAGTCCAGGTGTTTATTCACAAATTGCACTTGAAAAAAACCCATAAAATTACACTTTGATAAAAGCCATAACATTTTTGTGTTGAATAAATGGCAAATATCAGAGAAATAATTATGGAACAAATGAAGTAAACAACAGCAAGTGATGTCTTCTGAAATTATGCTTAGGAGCTTTTTAAGATTATGACAAGGACTTTAAGAACTAATCTCTAAAGCCACATAACACTTAAACATGGAAAAAAGTAGGCCAGAAATTTACTAGTTTAAATTAGTCAAATATTGTACATAAGATATAATTTTATGGCATTATATGGTTTTCCTCAATGCCTCTTTTTTAGTTTCTGTTTAAATTTCAAGAGGTTTTATTTAAGAACAATTAATTACAAACTGAGTTCTGAAAGCTCACAAATATTTGACATAAAAAATCATGCTCTTGTAAACTGTTTAAATTCTGAGATGAGTTTCATAGCAAAAAGATGTTAGTGTGAAATTTTTCGTTTACTCCTTTTAGCTACAAATGAATTCATAGCAAGTTGATTGCTGGCTTTTATTTCCAATGAAAGTGTTTAAGAGTCTTGCAAGCAGAAAAGCAAAATTCTGAAATGGAGAATGAAGCGTAAACACATAATCACAATCGTACATGCAGCAGAAACTGTTCCAGAAAATTATGTTGCACCACAGTGGGAAAATGTTGGACCGTCCAAAAGGCAAATATTTACTTTCCTATCTGTAAAAAGCTAGAGAAGAGTGACAGTTCTTCAGAAAAGTTATACAGTTTTTAAATTTGAATTAACAGATATATACATGTTTATATTCTTCCCTCATATTTAGAAAGTATTAGCATGATAAAAAATATTCTTCCTGGGGGGCTACTTAAAGCCTTACTTTGCCCTTCTGATTTATGCAACATAATACTATATTCTAGTACTCCCAGTTATTTTGTGGGGATTTTGTAAAGCAAGTCCACTGCAGACTGTCTTCTGGTTTCAGTGATGTTCTGTTTGTTATCTATTAACAATACCAATTTAAGAAAAAGGAACAGTGAGAAACAGCAATTGGCCAGGGCTGCAAGTTCTTTAGGAATGAAGGTATCTTAAATCGCATTTCATTGGAGTCAGGACACAATAAAATGTGAATTCATTTGTCAAATTCAAAGCAGTCAAAACAGTCAGAAACTTAAGTTCTATGGTCAAAGAAATTGAAGAAATCATGTCACATAGAGGATTAGGTATGGGAAGTCTCTACTTCATACAGCCCTCTTGCTATTTCTCTTCAGATGATCATACAGGTTTCAGAGATTTCTTATACTTTCTCTACTCTTCCAAGATTGTATTAGCCGAGTCCTCTTGCAGGATGCAGAAGAGAAAATACACATTCTTACATTCAGAACTCCCTCTGTTCTCCCCCTTTACTGGGGATAGTTGTCTTCATTAATGTTAAAGTTCTGTATGTTTGCAATTTTTGTTCTGTAATACTAGAAGCCATCTCTTGCTTTTAACTGTTTTTTAAACAATTCATTCTCTAATGCAATGCAATATTCTCTTCCTTTGCTGGATATCTAGCATTCTGAGGAATGCATCTTTCACAGCCCTTGCACTGTGTCACTTTATATGAAAAACGTAAGACAAAATATCTAAACAGGTTTATTGTGTGTGCCCAATTATGGGCTCTTAGACATGAAAATAATTAATCACTTCGAGGTGGAAGTGACTTATCTCACTGAGGTTTCTTTCAGATTGCCCTCCGAACTAATTAGTGTTTAGTAGACATTTTTCTCCAATTAAATTTCTAGTTCAAAAAGACCTTGGGAAGTTTGGAAGCTGTGCTGAACACAAACAATGGTTAATCAGAAACAGAGAGTAATTGGTTTGCAAAAATGGGCAAAAAGAATAGGGAGAGCACAGCATGACTTTAATGGCAGGCCAGAACTTTATCTTGGTAAGTATATGAAAAAATCATGACTATAATCATAGTATGTGCCCAGTATATTGCATAACACCTGCACATGCAGGTTGTCCCTACCAGAGTGGGTAAGAGATTGCCTTGATCAATTTAGGAACTGTCTCACAGGTAAAGAATATGACGTCTTTGGAGATGAGTCTCTACACCTTTCAACGAAGCTCAGTTTTCTCTGCCTTAGTGTTTGTGTCTTTTACATCTGAGGAATACCTATGATCTTCTTTTGTTTGAATTTCCTAACTTCAGCTTGATTTGCCCATGCTGAAGAGCCCACCAGATCCTTGACAACTTTGCCTTCAAGAGAGAATCTTTTACCTCCTTTTCCAGGAAACGAGCTGTTTCGTGACTGTCTTCTTCTGTGTCCTGAATGTGAACTTATTCAGCCTTCTTCAAAGCCTTCAACTCTCCTAGAAAATTACAAAGGACCACAACCTAGGCTTGCATGCTGACACCCAGCTAAGTACACTGTTTAATACCAACACGTTGCCAGATTTTGGCTTGATGCCATTCAGTATACTTGCAAAAGATAAAAAGGTGGATGAGCCCTCTTTCTGACCACTTTTTCATTCATCTTACTCCTGAGTTTACAATGATGACAAGGGTAGAGCTGCTCATGCTGGGCAGGGCTATTCTTTTTGTGTCCTGTTTTAGTGGGATTATCCATCAGGTGAAGAGCTTTAAAATACATCAGCTATTGCTATCTTCCTCAATAAAGAGTTTGTAAGGTTGAACTGTGAAATAGAAACCTAATAGACATTTGGAAGGTAAAATCTTCGCAGATTTCCTCCTTTACACTGTCTTTGAAACAGTCTTTTCTGTGTCTCTCAAACCCTGTGTTGCTAGCGGCAATGGAAAGTAAAATCAAGATATTGAAGCATTTAGAGTAGACTTGCTAAAATATCTGTATTATAAAGAAAACTACATTTAAAACATATTTCAACTTATCATATGCCTCTGAATTAGCTTATGATTTATAGAATAAAACTGACAGAAATTTATCTGTCCATGTACATGCACACTCATATACACAATAAGTGTGCATTTCATAAAATAAAGTGATAAATTTAGATAATTCAGGTTGACAACTTTTGTTACATAGGAATACTGAAAGTAATTCTTGAAGTTTTGTAATAAACTAATCCTAATTCAGTGGGTTCATGTCCTAGATGGATTATATAGTATATTTTCAGGCTATTTTAAAGTCATGTTTGGGGGGAGAGGGAAAGAAAATAGCTGCAAAAGTAAGTGGGCTACATGAATGTTAATGTAAGAACAAAAAGTGGTCACAACAGACTTGAAACAAACCTAAAACTGTACCCAGGTGAAATCATGCTAAAGAAAACCTACAATTTTTCTTCTTGGTTTTAATATTAATCTTACATAATGTTGAAATTGTAAAATTTTAAAATTTTATTTCAGCTGAAACACTGAATCCTTTGTTCCAGGGCTAACTCTAAGGCATGCTACCTGGCACAGTACATCTACTAGCATTTGTGTGAAGAAGAACAGCAGTTTTTCTTTGTACATCCTATTTTTCTACACATGACCCATGTCTTCCCTTTAAGAAGGCTGAGAAACCAACATACAGAACTGCATTGTGCTGATTGTGAATCATTCAGAAGTGTTTCTATGACAGAAGAAAGCAAAGTAGCTAGTCAAGCCATCCTTTAATGTATGTGATATTTCTGAGCCACAGGATGACGTTCAATCCATTTTCAAACACATCTCTCAATCAGTATATTATGGGGAAGAACTCCGGGTAATTCATGAGCAAAGTAAACTTAGTTTAAAAAAGCTAGAAATCAAAATTCCAAAGTGTGATGATTTGACCCTGGCTGGGTTCCAGGTGCCCACCAAAACTACTCTATCCTTCCCCTCATCAACTAGTCAGGTGAGAGAAAATATAACAAAGGGTCAAGATAAGGGCAGGGAGATATCCCTCACCAGTTACTAACTGCAGCTGGAATTTTTCTAACATGTGAATAAAAATGTAAACTGTGGATAAAAGTAACTTTTGTTGAAATATGATACACTGAAGAGTCTCTGCAGCTCTCAGGGTTTGGATGGCAGGACCCTGTTTATGGCATGTCTTTGGTACAAATGGAAATCTCCAAATAATTTCTACTGTTTGGAGTTCAGTATTTTATATACATGTCTGAAACATGCCAATCTGAAAACTGCATGATAGTGTTGCGGTCTGTAGTTTCTGTGTTAGATGGCACAGCCACAGACCTTCTCAGAGAGCACAGCGGGGATGCTTCAGGAAAGCAGCTGTCCCACTTTTCGTAGTCCCTTGCGGGCAGCCCGGCGCTGTTACTCCGGCTGGCTGTCGGCCCCACAACATGGTGGAGACAAAGAAGGAAAGAAGAGGCGCTCCACGTGGGGACCACAAGAGAGCTTTAATCTCACATGGTGACAGTCTGATTCCCAGAGGCAAAGAGGCCTAACAGGTGGCACGCACCTTACTTTTCTACGGGGATGAAGCGGAGGCGGAGAGAATGGTCTCAGGGCACGGGGGCAGTACATGGGCGGAGTTGGGGTCCCAGAACCAATAGGGAAAGCTCAAGGGAGTGGCCAGGATAGGGGCGGGGAAGGGAGAACAGAATGGGGGTGGGCAGACATTTAGTAAGAAAAGTGAGTGGGGAAGTGTACTACATTTCTCCATTCCTTACTAAATTGAAGAGGGAAGGGTTTTTTCTAAGGACTTTTACAGCTAATTTTGTACAATAGAAAATTATAAAATAATGAAGAACATGATGAGGCATTTGTTTGGTGTTGACGTTGGAGATTGGTGCTGGCTGAGTTCTCACACTGTAGTTGCTTTTGTAGCTTCTTCGCGTTCTTGAGTATCTTTTTCTGCTGGGGCTGCTAGGATGGTATATTTTCGGTCCTGGTAGCGTGGGAATTGGAGGTGGGAGGGGGGCTGCAGCACTGATCCCGCGCCGCGCGGCGCATGGGGCTGCAGCTGCGCGCCGATACCCCGGGGCGGGGCAGGCCGGCCCAGTGCGGTCCCGAAGTCGGTCCTGTCCCGCGGGTCCGGAACGGGAGCGGGTTTTCCCCGGCGCAGCCGCCGCCCGGGCTCCCGGCTCCTGCAGTGCAGCAGTCGGCCGGAGGGTGGTGTGGCCCTGCGCAGCTGCTGCTTGCAGCCGCAGTTTGGGTGGCGTAGAGGCCGGCGGTGGGGGGATGAGTCGGGGCGGGACCGTCGCGGATGGGCGTGGATGAGGGTGGAGCCCGCGGCCGGGTGGAAACTCCCGGTGGTAGGGGGAGGAGCCGTCGCGGTTACATCCACCGATGCAGGGGAGGAGGGGCCGGGCATGATGACACGCGCGGGGAGGGGCGGTGGAGGGGCGTTCCGCACACGGAGTGACACAGGCCTTGGAATTAGGGAGGGACCAGGGATTTCAGCGTGGGGCGGAGAAGGGGGGGGCGGGCAGGGATTTTGGCGAGCGCGGGAAGAAACGGCGTAGAAGAAGAATGCACTGCCACGTGGCCTGCCACGTGTTCTGCGCCATCTTGGCTGCTCAGTAAAGCAAAACAAAGGTTAATTCCCCTTCTCTGTCGCACGCAAGAACTCCCCACGCAACTGCTGATTCCCCACGCCTTTTTAAAGGACAGCTAATCTTAAAGGAAAAATTTCTCCCAAACTGGGGGTACTAAACTTGCATCTTCTCTTGTTACAGATGGGTTTTTCTTGCCGAGGTTTCTCATGAGGTGTGACCCCCTTCACTCTGACAAGAGCCGCCCCCAACACTCGACCGAACCCGAGGCAAAAGAATTAAAATAAAAAGAAAAAGCAACCCCCGTACCAGGCCTACCAGGCCATCCACAGGCTCCCCTCGACACAGGGGCTTTCCAGCAGGGACCCCCAGGGGTTTACCAGCATGGAGAGTCAACGTAAAGCACTCGGGTGGTCCGCTACCGTCTAGCCAACCCCCTTCAAAAGCGCGACTTTCTTCAGGGGGCTTCTGGCCGTAAACGGCTTCCCAAAGGCGGCTTCTCTCCTAAAGCAGCGGCTGCAGGGGACGCTCTCCAGGGCACTTCTTTGCAGATGCTCCACATTGGGCGCCATTTGTTGCGTTCGATAGTTTCTGCATTAGCATGGCACAGCCACAGACCTTCTCAGACAGTGCAGCAGGGATGCTTGGGGAAAGCAGCTGTCCCACTTCCCGTAGTCTCTTGCGGGCGGCACAGCGCTGTTACTCCGGCTGGCTGTCGGCCCCACAACACGGTGGCGATAAAGGAGGAAAGGGGGGACAGACATTTAGTAAGAAAAGTGAGTGGGGAAGTATACCACATGATAGGAATAAAAAATTTCTATTAATTCCAATTATTTGTGAATACAGTTTAGAATAAGTCCTACTGTTAAGATCAGATCCTATGACTAATTGCTTCAGAAATTTTGTAGTCTTAGCATCCAAAGCTTGTTATAAGTGTATAGTATTGAATTAGTATCTAGGTCCAGAGCAAGGAGAAACAATGAACTTTAATTTTTTTAATAGAAATCTCCTTAATACATTCATTAGATCAAAAGAATCTGTAACTGCAGATTTAATTTACATGTGCTGTCTTCTAATTAATTAATTTTTTGGCTTACCTAGCTTATATTGATTTGGTTTATAGTTGTATTTTGTGTCCTCCTAACAGGAAAATAAAAAAATGTCTCGTTATCGTCACTGTTTAATATAATATAGTATTTTGTAAGTGTATAACCAAAATTCCTTGGATTTATATTCCTCATTTAAGAGAATATACTTAGCTGTATTCTGCTGTTACAATTAAAAGCAAGGACTAATTTTGTTGCCAATGTAAATATGGTTTATATTCTTTGTTGTTGGTATTTTAATACTGCTGTAATTGAACAGAATTATGCATGAGCACATTTCTGTAACTTAGAAGCTCTGTCTAGATCTTTTTTCTCCCAGTTCTTTGCCATTACCTTCCTTTTGAATCCTTTCAGTACTTAAGCAGGGCTTATGAGAAGGATGGAGCAGACTTTTTACTTTTAGGGCCTGTAGGGATGAAACAAGGGGTAGTGATGTTAAACTGAAGGATGGTTGATTTAGATTAGGTATCGGGAAGAATTATATACAGTGAGGGTGAAACACTGGAATGGGTTACCTGGAGAGGTTTGAGCTGCCCCATCCTTGGAAACATTGAAGGTCAGGTTGGACCATGCTCTGAGCATGATCTGGTTGTCTCATTGCAGGGGGGTTGGACTAGATGGCTTTTGAAGGTCTCTTCCATTCCAAACCATTCTATGATTCTCTGATCAGCATTTGTTCTCAAGATCCACGATGGCAGATTTAGCAGGAGAACACGACAGAAAGGAGACATCGGAATATTGCTGATATTTTCAATCACGTGAAGTGCAGAAAGAAGTAGAAAAATGACCTGAATCTGAAGATCCTGGTGAATATGTTTTCATCATCATCATCATCATCGTAATAATAATTTTTATTTAAACATGTTTCCATCAAGCAGTTGGACTTATAAGTATAAATTTACCTTTGAAATTGTTGTTAGTTTCTTATAATTTCCTCTGGTTCATTGTCATGCAACTAATAGAGTAATTATAGAACTGTTCCTAGAGTGAATGCTGCATTATCCATTGAAAAATACTGTGATATTGTGGTACGAAATGTGAATAAAAAATTACTTTTTCTGCAAAATTAAGCTTACATTTTAAAATTTCAGCAGGGAGCAACTGTTTTGTAAATAATTTATAGCTGGTTTTAGTGTTTAGTTCTCATGGCAATAACAACATGAACCTAGCTGACATGACTCCCTGCTGCCACTGCGTATACTTACTTCAGCTTTCCTGGCAGAAGTAGCACAGGGGATAGACATTTCATTAGGGACAAAAGGAGTGGAACGTTTCTGAACTGTTACTGATCTGAACAGTTTCTAAATCCTAAGACTCTTAGAAAGATGCAAGAAAAATATATCTCAAGAAAGACTGATGTAGTTCTCTTTGTAATTATAACATTCTCCCATCATGAACATGTGCACAGTGGAGTATTTGAACCTCTGTATAAAAAGAATGCACACAACAATTAACTAATTCAATGTGTGTGCTGGTTTTGGCTGGGGTAGAGTTAATTTTCTTCCCAGTGGCTGGTGTGGGGCTGTGGTTTGGATTTGTGCTGAACACAGGGTTGACAATACAGAGATGTTTTTGTTATTGCTGAGTGGGGCTTACAGACAGCCAAGGCCTTTTCTGCTTTTCATACTGTCACACTGGGGAGGGTGTGTGGGAGTTTGGGAGGAGACACAGCCAGGACAGGTGACCCAAACTGACCAAAGGGATATCCCAGACCATATGACATCATGCTCAGCATAGAAAGTGGGGAAGGGAGAGGAGGAAGGAGAGGACATTGGGAGCGATGGCATTTGTCTTCCCAAGTCATGGTTATGTGTGATGGGGCCCTGCTCTCCTGGAGATGGCTCAACACCTGCCTGCCCATGGAAAACCGTGAGTTAATTCCTCTATTTGCTTTGCTTGTGCGCATGGCTTTTGCTTTCCCTATTAAACTGTCTTTGTTTCAACCCACGAGTTTTCTCACTTTTATCCTTCAGATTCTCTCCCCGATCGTGCTGGTGGGGGAGTGAGTGAGTAGCTGTGTGGTGCTTGGTGGCTGGCTGGGGTTAAACCATAAAATATGAAAGAAAACAATGGGTAAGACTAGAATTGTGTTTTCTCCTACTTAATGAAAAATTTATGAGTAGTGCTGTGTTGCAACAAAGGAGTTTCAGATAAAGTCCCTGAAGTTAATATGGACTAGCCGAAGTTAATAGGGTCTAGTGGGAAGTGTCCCTGCCCATGGCAGGGGGTTGTAACCAGATGATCTTTAAGGTCCCGTCCAGCCCAAACTATTGTATGATTCTATGATGCAATACAAATATGACTTAGTCCTCCAGACTCTCATAATTCAGACTTGGCCTTCCAAGGATCGCAGAGTGAACATGACATTGTCAGCTTGTGATACTTTCTATGTGAAGAGGAGGATGGAGACACACACTGCAGCATTTAATGAAGGAATAACCCTGCTGATGCTTGCAGTGACTGTGGTGGCTCCTATTCCTGTAGTCTATTTACCCTAGAAGCTGAATAAGGTTCTTGGCTGGTCAACACTGGCCAAGTGTTCTTCCCTGGACAGTGGCTGTGCAGAGCTCCACTGAAGGCAGCATTTTGCCGACATATCAGGGATCCATTCTGGTCACAATTCCTTTTCTGTTGCACAAGTGTCTCTCCAGGGACACTGGCACACACTGGCCCCAATAAGCAAAATCATGACAGGAAATCAACTGTTTTCATGTTTGCCACAGGATGGCAGCATGAAGGACTTGTAATTGTCTTTAATTTCTTTTTTTATAATTTAAAAATCACTGATGAACAAGTTACCCCAGCGGAACTTGAGTTACAAAGGCTTTATTAATTCAAAAGGAGCAAACTTTCTCTTCTTACACTATAGTTGTTCATTGTTACTCTGGCATCAATGAATGAGTGACAATTGTTATAGGTCTATTTTTTTTACACTGCACAGAATGGTTCTGGCACTAGGCACTTGGGTTTCTGCCATTAAATAATTTCACAGAAATACTTTAAATCTCAAATGAAATCCTGGAAGATGATGATGATACATTAGGGATATGGCCTAACTGAAGAGGGGCCTCAGGCAGAGAATTTTTTTAACTCTTGCAGTACTTTGTGAAGATTCTCTTTCTCATGTGAAGAATTTAAAACAATGTTATAGTTTTGTAAATTTTTGCACCTGCACCTACTTCTCAAGGACTGTTTTGGCTTCAACCACAAAAACATCTAGAAACAGATGTTTCAGAACTGGACCAATCATCCCAAGGGGTGGTTGTCCAAGTGACCAATCATTTGATGCCATTTAACACACTTTTGCGTATTAACATATAAAAGTTGTTCAATCTTCCATTAAACTCTCTTACTTTGGATCAAATTCGTGGTAGCGCGGACTCTGTCACCTTTACCTATTCGGGCAGCAACAGTGACAGTTCCCCAGCTCAGAACTGAGTGTGGTTTCAGCTGTTGTGTCTCAAGACCATCTACTCCATGGCTATTTGACCTGTGCTGCAAAACAGGAATTAAAATAGCTGCCTGAGCAAAACCTCTTTTGAGAGTCAAGACTAACTGCAGTAACAGTGAATGAAAATTACTTCTATAAAAGTGAAATTTTGAAATCATGGATGGGTTATCTGTTTTATTGCAAACAAGGTTGGTTTCTCTAACAAACTTCTGACTATTTTCTATTTGTGCAATCTGCACCATTGACCTTTTATTTCAATGGAAATAGCACTTGAAACTGCAATACAATCAAAAATCAGTTTATGAGGTAGAAAATCTCTTTAAATGATAACTAGAAAACAGGTGATAGTTCAACAGGGTTTATAGTACTTCTTAGAAGTTGGATATAGAGAAAAATTAGGTAGATAAAACATCATTGCAAGCTATATTATCACTGCATAGCAGCAGGGGAAAAATGTTCAAATGAACGTCTCTTTGCAAAAGTGAAGACAAAAAAGCACTGGTATAATTTCTTACTTTAAACGAACATTGAGACTGGCTTTAGCCCTTATTCAGAAGTTTGAGAGTAAAATTTGTAAATCCTACCCTTGGTGTTTTTAGCATGCTGAATTTCCTCCCTAGATCCAACATTTTTAATGGATCTTTTTTACATAAAACAGAATGCAGCAACTAAAATAAAAACCCTCTGCAGTAAAATTACAGATTGCTTTGAAAATATGGAGATTTCAACAGCCTCTAACTCTCCCAGAAAATGAAAAAAAAGCAAGAAGTTTGCCTTTTTTCTCAATTCACAGTGCAACCAAAGCACTACATTGGTTTATTCGGGTGAAGGTATACAAGAACTGGTATTTTCAATATATATTTGAAAGATTTTTTCTGAGTCTTCCTAATTAAGCTAACAAATACTTTCAGTGAGATGTTAACAAAATTTGAAGTAGAAAACTTCCTCTGTCGAGTAAATGAGAAATATAGGTAAATTAATATCAATAAGTTTTGTCGCCCTCAGAAAATGGAAAACTCAACTGGTGGTGAGTTATTAAAAAAAAATTATGTTTTATGGAATCATATTATTTCTCAATCCCTGTTTTTTATATCTAGAGCATTAGTTTCTTCTGGTTTCTGAACTAATCTTTTGAAGGCATATTTTAAGTCTCCTTTGCAGATCAGGATGCAAAAAAAAGAGAGATGAAAATAATTTGTGACAACAAATTCCCCACCTCAAACCGTGTGCCCTATATTCTTTGAAAGAGTCATTTGGGGGTTGCAGTCTTCAATTTCATGTGTTAGGAGATACCTTTAGGAGCCAGGCTGCTGCATGACATTTGGGGCTGATGGACGCATCAGTTCTCATTGTTCCAGTGATCATAATTCCCCTGGCAGGAAAATTAAAGGTGCAGTCCCTGTGGTTCCTACTGCTAAATTCTCAGGTTCCTCTGAGAGGAAGGAAGCATTGGTGAATATTGGATAATGACTTTGTCAATCTCTTTCTGTTATTTATTTGTCTGATCTCAGTAACTGGAAGACCTTGTGATCTGCTGGTAAAAGGCAAAATTAAATGCTAAGGACCAGAATGAGAAATTAATATAGCTATACTATATCTTATTTTTGCATTCAAAATCCTATATTACTTCAATTATTAAAAGAAACTCAGGTATTATTTTTCTCAGGTTTTTTCCCCCATATAGTTTTTCCCTAAAGTCTTTATTCTTTCCAGTTTCAAATAGATGATAGTCTTCTTAAAAACATTTTTCATTCATTTATAGGAACATGTACATACTGGCCTTTTTCTCTGTAAGATAAATGCCAAATATTTTATCTATATGTCTCATCATTAAACTGTTTAATGAGGCTCCAGGAATACAGTGTAGTTATCATATGGCACTGGGAAATATACTGGAGCAACAACCAGAGAAGATTTTTAATGTGCCATTAAGTAGTAAACTCACAGCTGCATGATAGTGTCTAAGTAACTGGTGTGTATAATCATTTAAAAATATGTCCAGAATTAAAGAAAATATATATAAAAATAAATAAAGGCTTACATTTTCTAATTCCATTTTATTCATATTAAAATGTTCTTTGGATAAAGGGATAAATGTACTGTTTAGTCAAAGGGAAAAATTGCTAGAAAGTGTTTGAAGGAGAGAAGATGGATTTTGTGGGTACATCAGTTTCTAATGCTGACTGAAGTGTTATGGTAGAACTAATCAGTTCATACCATCAAAAACACATTACATGTTAAAGAGAATGTTGAGCTTTTTCATGGGTCACCCTCCCTTTCAGCTGAGGGTGAGAGAGCAGAGGAGGCTGATGTCTTGTTAAAGTCCTTTATTCCATAGTCTCATAGTTTTCTGAAGGTAGAGTTCAAAGGGGATAAGACCGAGCAGCAGCTGCAGCAGCAGCAGGCAAAACAGCAGTAAAAAACAACTTCTTCTCTAAACTTACGGAAGTGTGGATTATATTTGTTAATTAACCAATAAGATTAACACACGACTTTAATTTTTCTTTTTTCAACCTATCCTGGTCTAATTCTAACAATCATAAGTCTTACACAAATGTTACATAGGTACTACACAAATTTGCATATGTAGTTTCTATCAGCTCTTATTGTTTATGTGAACACTGTGTCTAAAAAATGTGAACAGTATAGTTCCATCTGTGTTTTGTCTAGAGTAAAGAAATTCTGTGAAAGGGTAACACTGCTACAGTAAAAACTGTGTTTAAGGTCTCTTTGCTGCAGCTTTTCAGTGTTTAAAGCACTTAACATATATTTCTACTAAAAGTTAAAAATCTACATTTCTATTTCACTTTGGTGTGACTTCATGTATTTCAGCTTAGTCAAAGGTTTTAATTCAATCCCTGTGCTTTGGCTTTCCTCTGGGCCTGGGTCCAGAGGAGCTCTCACTCCAACAGAGAACAAAGTAAAAAGCAGAGCATTCTGCACACAGTGTAATAATACTAATGCTCAATTTCTGTTTGTAATCATCTTAGAATCTTCTAGGAGAATAAACCAAAATGAAGGACCAAGTGGTGTTTTCCATTCCTAGAAAAAAAGGGGATGGGGGTATCTATAGAAACATCATTGCATAAGTCTAAAATTGCTTAACTGGAAACTGGTTTTTTCCGTCTTGGAAAATGTGTGGGTTTAGATAACCATTCAAAGAATGTTGTAACATCATACGCTAATAAAATATTGTTATCACAAATATTAGGAAAAGAGGTCTTGTAACTATAAAGTCAGTGAAGAGATAGCCTAAGCTTTTCCCAGTCCTTGAGACCCAGTTTCCAAACATCTGGAGAAAGACATTATCCTTGTGAGGTAGAAATGTATGAGACACATAACATTACAAACTTTTCACACTTACAGTCTCTGGTCCTGGAGGCAGAACTTAATAGATAGACCCTTTTTCTCATGGGAACACAGTGCTATAGGCTGTGCACAGCTTTAGATGAGACATTAGAACTGGAGAAGGAACAGGAAAAATGCTTTGACCTGTTTTATAACATATATGAATATTTTATTATTTGTAGTTTGTATTTGCTTTATAAAGAGCAGATGATGTCACCAATCAGCAAAATATATTTTAAAGTGTGTATAATTGGAACCAGGGGAGAACCACCAGCTGAATCTTGGACTGTTCCCATGTAATTAAAGATTAGCACATACACAAGTACTTGACCATATGATAGAGAATTCAGAACTAAACAAAATTAGTCAGAAAACTGTTGAACAAAGTAGTGGGAAGTTTCAGATTTAAGAATCTATTTTTGAGGAGAATATATTCACTTTTCAATTACACTGTGGACTGAGATATTCGCTCGAATGATCTGTTTATTTCTCAAGAGTCTTTTTTTGCCTGTTTTTAAATTTCATATATTTTTGCTGTAATAAGGACTATGGAAGTTTCCACTGCTCCAAGAAGGATTTCTGTTACTATAAAAGATATTTACACATGTTTTATTAAAAATTAAATCCCCATATTTCTATTCTTGTGCATTTTTATGCAACTATTTATTGTTATTGTCTTCATTTGAAGAAATTGAAGTATAGATGATGTATTACTCCTTTAATTAATTTCAAGGACACATTTATTTTATATTATTTTTAAAAGTGTCTGTCACTGATTTTTTTTTTTTTTATTTGCTACTCTGTGTTCTAGTTCTGTACAGTTTAAATTCTGATAGATCAGATTTTTCCTTCCAACCCCAAGATTTCTTTTATTTTTATGGTAACTTTTGTGTACATGGGAACCAATTTTTTTTAAAATTTGGTTTTGCTTTCTTCCAGCATATGCTTTGAAAATGAATACTAAGTACATAAAATAAAAAATAAAACACAGAAACAAATTGTTATTTAAAAATTTCAAGCCAAATTCTGCTTTCTTCTCCTTTCTGGGTTCCTTTATATGAGATGAGAAAAAGTAATGCCTTGCTGCAGATAATAATGCATTCTTTTTCCTTTATATGTATATAAAAGGGTAAAACATCCTCTTTGATTCTTGATCATTTTTGGAATATGAATGATGGCATCATTTTTTAAATGAAAAACAGACAATGGCTCTTCTCCCAGGAAACAAGAGATAGGACAAGAGGAAATGGCCTCAAACTGAACCAGGGGATGTTTAGATTGGATATTCAGAAAAGTATCTTTGCTGAAAATGTTGGCAGGCATTGGAACAAGCTGCCCTGGAAGGTGGTGGAATCACCATACCTGGAAGTGTTGAAAAGATGTGTGAATGTGGCTCTTGGGGACGTGGTTTAGTGGTGAATATGGTGGTGCTGGGTTCATGTTTGGACTCAATGATCTTTGAGGTCTTTTCCAGCTTAGATCATTCTAAAATTCTGTGATTCTACATGGTGCATCTCATCACCAGGAAGTGTAGAAATGGCAATATCTGGACAGCTGGAATGCCAGAGTGCCTGGAGGGACCCCTCATAGTGCAAAAGTTACTAAAGCCTTGAGGGCTATAGGGCAGCCTGCAAACAACTGGGCAGGATGATGACAGATGGCGCAGACTGGTTTCAGGGAAGGAATAGGAAAAAATCCAAAATCAGTGGAGTTGTATCTTCAGATTGAAACAAGGGCATGGATTACCTCACATTATCATATATGAAAGGAGTAACTACTCTTGGGAAGGGAGGAGAGTTGGGAAGACATCTGTTTTTAGTGGTGTGTCTGGTGTGGTTGTATTTTTTGTTTAAAGGCCACTGAGATAGCCACAGACAGTGAGACAAAAAGAGTGAGTGGTGAAATGAAGATGTCATTCGTCTGAGTCAATATTTTTGCTAGCAGGATTTCAATCATGTGCGATTATACAGGAAAAGGTAAATAAAAGAGATAGGGTTGAAATTATCATTTGTGTTCTGTGTAATGCAGTAGAGATTATAGCCCCATTGTGCCCGATCTCAAACATGAACAAACATGTCATCTGTCACAAAAAGATTATAACATAAGCAGAAAAGACAGGCCTAATGTGAAAGAAAAGTGAAAAGATAGAGAGATATGCAAGTGACAAAGTGATCTGAATAAAGCTGTGGGAAGTCCTGTGTAATTTAATGCTACATTTTGAATCCTAAACCAGCTTGTTAACTCTGATGTCTTAAGCACTTCTCTAAATTACATCTAAGGAAAAGAGTTAAACTATATAGCAGGGATGCACACTTATTTATTTCTTCATTTAATTACTATTGTTGTTTATTTTTAACTTGGAGTATGAGGTATTGAATAACCAAATTTTAGCCAGCTTTGTCTGCTAGATTTTTTGTACTGTGACTGCATGAGATACTTGCATGCTCCTAGCATATCCAAATGTGCTTCTGTAACTTTCTTCCTTCCATAATGCACTGATAAAATACATCTCTCTTACAAATCAGGACATCATAGAAGCACTGGCATTGCTAAATACTTTCCAATGAGATGTGGAGATTTATCTTTTTGACTGAGAGTGTGGCTAGCTTAGATATTTTTAAAAAAAATTTCTGCCTTGCAGCTGCCTGTTCGCAACGGCCACTTTCCCATCTATTTGACAGGTGCTTGCTCTGAACAGCTGAGGTTACAGACCATGTTAGCAGTATCTTTCCTGACATACACACCAGATTCCTTTTCCATTTCTTCAAATTATTTTTCTAAAAAGTCTTCCAGTCACTGCTCCTTCCCTTTTTCCACCACAGCTGCCCTTTGTCTACAAGCAAATGCATGCAGATGTCCATTCACCCCGCTGCTGTCATGAGTTGTCCATAAATATCACTGTCAACGTTGAAAAATGTTTGAGCATCTGTTTCCTCAGTGTCATTTATTTGCCTGGATGCAGAACTGACCTGGTTACTTTCCAGATCAGAAATAATTTGTATTTGGCCAACTTAACTTATAGCTATAGGAAAAAACATGTCTATTCCTAATCGCCTTTGAAGATACCTTTGTTGTTTGATGTTCTTCAGGAGTAATTGAAGCTCTTTGGGGTGAAAGAAGAAATTGTTACTTGGTCAATTTTCTGTTCCAAATAGGTTCACCAAATTGCTCATTTGTATTTGCTCTTTTTAAGCATTAATTTTAGAAACAGTTTATTGTCTTCAAGACATCTGCACTAATAACCAGATCACATTCATCCTATGCTGATCATGTGCATTTTTGGTAGAGAGAATCTTGGAGGGACCAAAAGAACTCAGACAGGCAGCAGGTTTTGAAAGTTTAGTATTATGAAAAATTGTCGTTTGCTGCAATTTGCCAGTTTCCAGAGGTGAGGCATAGTTGATAAATTCACTTGTCCTTAAGTGGGATTTAGAGATTGAAGGACACACTCCGTAGAATGAAGGCTCCTTTTTATTATTTTCTACTCTTCAAAACATATGAAGACAGAAGAAAACTGTCTGACAGAGTGATTCAGAAAGGAGCAGAGTCATTGGAGAAGGTCTAGCATTCCAGTTACAGGAACAGACTAGAGAGACTTGAGGTTAGATTAAATGCCATGAGTCTTTGGCAAGATATTTGGATTTTCCTTGCATTTTTCTAGGAGGACATTGGGGCAATCAAATGAGATCTGAAACTTGCAGCAGAGTGTTAAGGAGCCAGGAGCCTGCCCTTTTGCAGAGATGCAGATGGATGGATGGATGGATGGACAGAAACACTGCGTGCTTAGGACTTGGGCTGAGCCTTCTGCATGTCTAATTTATTAGGTGGAGAGGACAGAGGTCTCACCTAGTTATAAATATCTACAAAATGTTCCTGAGAAAGATGTGCAAGCATTTTCATTGGGGAGGAGAAGAGAGAACCAAAATCCTTAATATATGTCAGGGAGTAGGCGAAATTTTGTGGCTTTTTATGCAATAGTAAGGAAGAAAGAGACACTTTTAAAATTGCTTCACAATGAGACATTCTTAAGCAACACTGGAGTAAGAGACTAAAGACGTTTTTCTATGTAAGCCTTTCAAAATGAGAGACAAAGGGTACAGCTTCCACTGAGCCAGGAGGAGTCATCCAGATTCAGAATTATTTTTGAATCCTAAAGGTTTTGTCACCTGGGATTTCATTAACAGTCTCCATCTACCAGAAAACACTTTGCATTTAGCAGTGTTTCACCAAACCAGAGATGTCTAAATGAAACATTTCCACCTTGATAATTAAGATTTTCCCCTCAGGATTTTCCCCTTTGCCTTGAATTTGTTTCTGTGGGCTAGTCGTGGCCTGGAATACCACAGGACTGAGTCCTTTGGTGGCCTGTGCCCTGGATTACAGTCAGGGATTCCAACAGGCATGTGTTGAAATGACGAAGATTTTTAAACCTTCGGTGTAGTGTTGTTTTAGAAGGATGTGTCTGATGAGTAATGCTTTGTTTTCCCAGTTTTGTCCAAGCGGTCCAATTATTTTGGTCCTTCTATAGGGTTTCCCATAGAGGTTGAGGGGTAAATATTGAATGTGGTCTAAGCCACAGATACTTCAAATGCTTAATAAAAATTTTTCCATACTATTAAAGTGAACAAAAGTTCAATTAGCAAACAGAAACACATTTCTTTATTGAATATCTTGTACAAATTATTTTTATTTTCACTAATTCTGTGAACTTTCAGTATTTATTCCTCTAAATCAGCCAAAATTTTCTCCATTCTAAATAAATAATTTAAATACTTATTAAGAACATGAACTCTGTGTTTAAATTCTTTCAAATTTTCACTGAAATTATGGTAACATATATCATGTATGTAATAATATCTGTCAACTGAATGGAACAGCAATTTAGATATACTATTATATCTAACATATGAGGAAATTGAAATACTCTAAGTAATTTCTGCAATAGGACAAAAAAAAGTGTATTCTAATATTAAAAAATGCTTCATATCACACTCAGCAGGTAAAACTTTTTATCAGTGCCCTGAAAACAAGGATGTCATTGTGAAACAAGCTGGCAGAGCAGGCTGGATTTCACCCAAGACAGAAGACTTAATAAATGCTGCCATCCATTCCATTGGTGTTAGTCCAATCCATTTTGAAAGACTGCAGTCCATGAAAATATAACTTTTTCAGATCTATGCAGTTGACTGATGTGGCTGAAGTTTTTTTTATGATTCTATGTGCAAATAGTAGATGAATTTTTTGCTGGGAGAATAAAGAAAAAGGTTTTCCAAACAATTTTTTAAAAATTCATCAGATTTCACACATCAACATGTCAGTCACACAGGCAGACACAGTTACATAAAATTTCCACATCTTGACCAGATGTATCCAACAGAATTAATACTGCAGAGTCTTTGAGATATGGACTATCTGGTTTCACATATATGCCCAGTTACTATTTAAAACTCATTTATTGGGCTATTTGGGGTGCCTCTAAGCATCAATGGTAGTTTAACAAATGTAACATTTTTAGTATGTTCTAAAATATGTTAAGTTTTCTATGTTCATATTTGTGTAGCTTTTTACATTTTAACATTATTAAAAACATACAGTGGAAAAATATTTTATTAATACTAATTTATTTTAGAAAATTTTTTAGAAAGGACTCAGTCTCATTCTGCACCTAAGATCCTGAATCAAATGGTATAGGAAGACCTTTTTGATGCAAGATTTGGGCCCAAATTTTTCCCTAAATAAGGAACATGTGAGTTAAGAGTTTTGATTCCACTTCTTAAATACACATCTTTTTACATCTAACTTGCATTTTTTCCTGCCTGTGTATGAAAGGATATCGGTGGATTTTTATGAAGATTAAAATTGACTTTGCAACTTTGGCTGTTGTCTCTCAGCCAAAGCTGCGTCATGTGTAGCAAGCAGCACCCTGTCACAACCTTCCATTTCCCTTGGTCTTTTCTTACTTTTCCAGAATTTAAACGCAATTGGCATTTCCTTAAAGGCAGCTTCTCTCTTCTTTCAGACTTCTTTCCAAATTAAGAAAGTTAAATGCTGTTAGTTCCAAACTAAGTAAATATTTGGATCCCTATTTTTTGTTTTCTGTGTATAGGTGTCTGTTGGTGTTGGTCCAAGTTGCTTACAAACAAATAGGTTTAGACCTAAAAAATAAATGTATGCATTTGAGTGCTATGTGTTGTTTAATACTGAGGATTTAATCCTTAATTTTAATTAAACTTTTCCTACCTATATAATGTTTGAAATTCATGTTAAGAAAGTACGTGCAGAGAAATGGCATATGGTGCTTCAAGAGTTTCTGGGGCTCAGATTTGGAGTTTTTGCTCTGTAAACATACATAGTAAATTCACCAATATCCTGTTTCATTGAGATTTAAAAAAAATAAATATATATCTGTTCTGACTACATTTTTCCTGAAACATGTTTCTTGGGGTTTAAACAGCAGTTGAAAATATTGTCACTTCTGATTTTTCCAGACTATGCAAAGCTGGACATTAATTTTGCTGCATTATTTCTTAACTTGCAAATAAATATGAATATATTCTGCATACTATTATCTGTCTGGGTGCATTTATTCTCCTGTGTTACTGATGCTACATATTCAGATCAACACATCTCTGAAGTCCTGGTACTCAGGGTTTTGCACTCAGAATCTAGTTGCCTTCCCTGGTCAATCACTGAGAAATACAATCCTTATTTGAGGGTTGCATTGCAAATAATTTTTGAACTTGTATAGAAAGCTAGAAGAAAGAATTGCAGTAGAATTTTTTCCTTCTCCTCTTTGTGATTCTGTTTTAAAATTTTTCTTACAATTTGTATTCCACAACTGGGAAATTTTAATTAGTCCCTATGCCCTTTCAGTAGGCATCTACTTCCAAATGTTCCAACAGCACTCTGGACACACAGAAAAAGAAGGGACAAATCATCCAATGTAGCCAGATAGTGGAAGAGCAAAAAACTGTTTATATTTGACATCTGATGTAAAATACATCCAGCAAAGACAAGCCAGGGACCTCGTCTTGTGGCAGGGACAAAGGGCAGAGAACCACTGCTGCTGAAGAAACTATGAGCAATCACAGGTGTCCAAGCAGAATCCATGGCTTCCTGGAGTGGTACCTGATGGGTACAGGGACAACACAAACTGCCAAGACTAATCGGCAGTTTTCTTTCATTAAAACGTGCTTTCTTTACTTGGTTTGGATAAGTGGCAATAGTGCTATAGGTCATTTTTGGAGGAAAAAATCTACAGGATTCAACAACAGAAGATACATGAATCCTATTATCTCCAGTCGGAGAGAGAGGGTAGTGAGAGAGTGAAAAAGAACTTGATAATCCGTGTTACTTGGCACAGACTGTTTAAAGAATTTGGTAACCAGCCTTTCTTATTTCCTAACTTCTGTAAATTAGGCAGATTACAGTGAAAATTTCCTAAAAATCAAGTGGCAGAAAGGTGAATAACTCACACTGGGAAGAAAAACCAGAAGATAAGGTCCTATCAACATTTGTTTTTTTAAAACTGTTTTCCTCTTGATTGCTTTCGTATTTTAAAGGTCTGTTTCCAGGAAAACAGTGCAATTTGGTCTCTCTGACCTCTGGCAGATGTGAAGCTGGAGTCCTGCCTGTGTTACTTGCTTGTCTTAGGCAGGTCCATTGGTTCCTGAAAACTTCTGACAAGTTAAGAAACTGAAATAAAAATTTGATAATAGCCAGGCAAGGTAATTTATAGCATACCAATTTTACTAGGAGGAAAAAGGAGGCTCTGTCTCAAGCAATCCATATTCTGTCACAACTTCTTTGTCAAATTAGCTGTAATCAAAGTTCTCTTAGGTCCTGTAGCTCTACTTGTGTAAAATTTTTCTTAACTTCTGAATTACTGCTGAGCACAGATGTTTCTTGAAAACCTGTTTCTGTTAAAGATTACTACAAAATTACTGTTAATTCATACAAATTTTGGTTGCTGTCTTTAATGAGGGTGGATCAGATATTTTCCAGTGCATAAAATTTGCTAAAATCAGAAGAAAGGTGAGAGAATCTAATGGTGGTAGGGCCCGAGAGGTTGTCGGCATGTCTCAAAATATCTGTCTTTGAAGTTGCACAGGGCTGATGACACTGACTCAGGTGTGGAAATTTTTTCCTGCATCCTAGTGTTTCAGTAAGGAAAAGGAAGGGAAGGATTTGCTCTTAGATACAATTTTTTTCCTGTCAGTTTATACGTGACTATTGGAAGAAGCAATAAGTAGTTTATTTGCAATCAAACACATCTGCTTGACTGCGGGAGTAGAACCTGTGGAGGGGATATGTTGTGCACAAAAAAAAGAAGGAGTTATAAGAAGGATAAGGCTGATCTGGGAAGAGTTTTGGCTGATTGAATCCAGTCGTTGATGCTTTACATGGCTGCCCATGGCTTTTTGTGCCATGGGGAGCCTGAAGTGGGTGCCTGGGTTGCTCAAGACAAACCAAGCCCTTGGAGCCTGACCACGTTGTCCTGGGGCAATCCAGGGGAGGTGGATACTACCCCCTGAAGGTCAGGGACAGGGAGCGAGAGTCATGAGTGCAGCCCAGGGCTCTGGCTGCGCTGCTGGCGTCACAGAGCATGAGCCAACACAGAGCAACAGCTGCAAGAGCTCAGGCACAGGAGGAATGGGTGTCCTGAACGCCTTCAGCACCACTGAGAAACCTCTCTGTGGAAGCACAGTAGGAGCAAAAATCCTGCCCAGGTGAGGCCTCATCCCACCACCAGGATACATGACCAGCCCAGCAGTGTCACAGAGGCACTAAGATCTGGAGACACTGTTAGAAGCACACTCACTGCCTAATCCACTCTATTCTTGCCTATTTATTTCATTTATGTTCTGTTTGTCTTGTTTGGGCAATAAAACATGTGGAGTATATTATTCCTATATTTGTTTTGTGATTACCATGTTGTAAACATGGCCAGAATTTAAGATGAATATTTTTCCTATACTTTCAATATAATTTTCTTTACTGTGCCTGTATTAAAACTAAGAGAATATAGTTTCAATATTATAAGCACTCAGTAGTGCCTCTGTGTTCATACTGCAGTTACCTGTGAATATTCCAGCAAACAGAATGAAAGCTATATTTAAAGTTTCATTGAGTTGCTACCATAATTCACGTGTTTTAAACTTCGTAAACTTGACCCCATTTAACTAATATTTTTTGCTTTATTTTCTTAAGCCCTGTAAGGCAGTGGAGCATAATTTGAACAAATGTGCTGATAATATTTCCACTGCTGGTTGAACTGATAAAAGGAATTATTTCTATTTAATTGCAATAAGAGTTAAATAATAATTATTCTTTAAAATGAAGCTTTGCTGGGTCTGTCAAATAAAACATTCTACAATTCAGTCTCTGAAGTGTAAAATAATCCTACTTAGTCTTTGGAATGGTTAAACTGAAAAATTATTTTGGTAGGCAGAAATAACACAATACGTAAATATTCCTTAGCAAATATTGATTAATCCCACTGACGTGCAATTTGTGCCTTGTTTTTTTTTCCCCGTACGGGCCACCAGATGTCACACTTGGACACGAAGGAAACAACGCAGACACGGTCAAGCGAAAGCGGCCAAAGCCCGGCAAAAGCCGGGGGGCACTGCGCCACACTTTATTCCAAATGTTCTTAGAAATCACCGTGGACTGGAGGGAGAAATCAACACCCCTCAATCACACTGGTCAAAGGAAAGATCCATCAAATTTCTCCGCCTAGGAGAAGCGGAATGCAAAACATCAGCACGGTTAGCAAAACATGGCACTATTTACAGGAAAAAGACCGTGAGAAAACTCTTACAGAAAATGCAAACATCGGGAACTGCAAAACTGAGGGCAACAGAGCAGTGTTTCAGAAACATTTATGGGTTGGCACTGGTCTGAAACTGAATTAGTTACCAAAGCAAACAGCTGACATCTTCAGAAACTTGGGCTGTGGTGCTGATAGTAGGGATAGTAATAATGAAATACTTTGATTGCTACAGTTTCAAATCATTATTTTTGATGTAAAAACCCAATAAAATATGTGACCATCTTGTTACTTTAAATGTTTCAAAATCTGACTCTTAGACAGATTTATAGGTGTTTGCTTCACAGAGAAAATTGTAACACTGGAAGTTCCTCAGTCAATTTCTCAAGGAAATATGTGTGAAGTCAGTGATAGACTAGGAATTATGATTTATATTGGCTCTTCTGGTGAAATTGGCTTGGCCTCCTTTCTGGACTTCAGTTGAGATCCCGAATTGAGAGATCAGCAAGAAAAAGGTCTGGAGCTCCTAAATTACATGGAGAAATGTCACTGATGTGAGAAATAAGGAGAGGAAGGATCATGAGTAAAAAGCAGTGAAGGAGTCAAATGCGATGAGGCTTGGACAAATAAATCACTTATTATCTTGACAAATTGTTCAATTTGTAAAAGATGGTGATTTCTCATCTATTCCTTTTATTTCGGGAAAGTCCCAGATGTGCTTGTATAGATATACTATTTGTCATACAAATTATACGAGGTATTTGGTTTTCTATTTATTGATTTTTGATTTTTTTTTTTAATAGCAGGTATTTGTTTTTCCAAGGCAGAGCTACCACCAGACTTCCTGGGCTGTTACTGTGTCCTCCTCTGAGGCAGACTGACAATGAATATGACTGATCTAAAGTAGCAAAATCATTAAAATCAAGGATGTTTTGGCTGTTTCCTCTGGAAATCATCCATGTTTTTGTGTGTGTATCTATGTAAGTGTGTATATAAGATTCATGTATATAATTTCCAATATACAAATCTCTATCCTGATAGTTTAAGTTAGATGATGAACTAGATAATGTTACTGGGAAAACTCCGTGTTTAAAACAGATTGAGGAGTTTCCCAAATGCCTTCCCCTTGGCCCAGTTTGTATCTACCTCTCCACAGATAAAAAATGAAAAATTTTGAGGACAATTTAACACAAAATTCTCTTGATATATCACGATTATTGAAATATCTGTGTTAAATAACACCATGGAAATCCACTGGGAATAATCATAGTATTAATTAGATTTACACTTTCCCATTTCTCTCTTGATCAGTTTAAAATACATGAAAAGCGACACATAAGAAATAAAAATAAAACACTTAAGCTCATAAAAATTTACATCTCTAACCACGAAGTTCAAGATATTTCAATTTTCTGACTAAATATTATACGTTGACTAAAACAAATGTTCCTACCTTGGGTTTTTAAGGAACATATTAAAACAGCCATTTTACAGAAGTTTGTTAATTATGTTGTCTTTCTACAGTTATATCTTTTTCAATGGCAAGTTTCAAGCAATGAGAAAATAATGATCATATGTGAAAATATAAGAAATTTACAACTGTCACTCATTGAAAAGATATGCACTCCAAAATATAATTTGATTTTCTGAACATTTTGTTTTGGAACTGAGTATTCTTTCAATGTGGCTTAAGAAGAAATAATTTTATTAACCTCACCAATTATGTAATTTCTCACTGGAATGGCTTTCTAGAGAATCCTTCCAAGACCTGCTGAGCTGCCTTTGAGATCTCTTGAAAGGAAGTGATACAGGTAACTTTGGTCTCAAACTCTGCCTCCAGGACAATTACACAGTAGATGTAGATGATGTGAACAAGTGTCTTCAGGAAGGAAGAAGAAAGGAATTAACAGATCTCTGGGCTGGATTAGCTATTTTGAAGTGGAACAGATCCTATTCCAGTAATTTATTTCATATCTATTGTTTTTGGGAAGGTTGTATAAGAGGGAGACTTAACAATAACATCAGTGAGAGTTCTGTCTGGAAATGCAATGGCAAGATTGCCAACATCATCTGGAAGTGAGGAATATTGAATTTGTTGTCTTCTCTCTGTCAATGTGGAATCTTTTTTTTTGAGTAAAATAAGACTGTCCATTTTTGAAGCTGCTGAAGATAAACTTGGCCTGTACTTTCAAAGTTAGTGCCTATAAATCCATATCCATGAAGATTTTTTCAAAGCTAGAAATGTGGTTTAAGTCTTTTAAGAGACAACATACTAAGTTCTTATGCATATGATGTAGTTACTTGATATAAACCAGTGTGCAATGTGTACGTCCTTAAAGATCCAAAACAATGGATAATTGGATAATTTGTTCTAGGTGTTTATTTTCTAGGAAAACAGAGTCCCTATCTTAGTTCACTGAAAATTATTTGACACAGTTTACTTTTGAGGTAAGTTTTTTGCTGAGGCTTTTTACGCAAGATAAAAGTCTGAAATATTGTCTACATTTTTTAAATCTATGAAATATTATTCAAAATTCCAGAATTTTCTGAGGATGGAAAGTCTTATTTTCAGTATCTCTGCTTGCAGTGGGATGTTAGGGGAGAGAGACAGTCAGATTTTGATTTTTAGTTTTATGCTGACTGAAAGGTCTGTTTGCTGCAGGGGTCTTTCAAATAGGACCTTGATTAGAGGACAGTTTTATAGGTTATTTTATGTCATATTAACATAAACCAATCTGTTTGAGGAACCTTGCTCTTTCTGATTGTCTTGGGGTGACTTTGGTGTGTATCCCATATCGTCTTGGTATGAATCCTGTGCCTGTCTATGTCTTTAAAATTGGGTGCGAAAGAAAAAAAAAAAAGCCAGATGAACTTTTTCAAAGCAGTTCTGAGCTTCAAGGACACTGCTATCTTGCTGTGTGCTTCTGCGGGAGCGGAGTGGAGGAAGCACCCTTCTTGCTTTTTCAGCTCTGTTTCTTCGGAGAGAGACAGAGAGTCAAACTTTTGTTTTTTTCTGGGACTTTGGTTTCTTCTTCTTCTCTTCTGCATTTGTTCAGAACCTCAGAACCTCACCCGGAGACCGTACCCCGGTCCGGAGGGGGGCCCCCACACCGACCCAGCTCCGCGGAGGAGGGGAGAGAACCCACCCACAGAAGGACTCTAAATCTTCCAGGTTTTTTCTCTCCACAGCGAGAGATTTTTTAGTATTTAGCATTATTATTCTTTTTCTGTGTGTTTGTTAAATAAATAGTTTTTTTCTCTTTCACTTTCCTCCGAGAAAGATTCATTTCTTTCCCGAACCTGGTGGGGGAGGGACGGCTGTAACTCGCTTTATATCAGAGGATATTTTCCTCCAAATTTGGCCCAAACTACCACACTGATGTAAGTTGTGGTTTTTGAATATACAGAGAACAGACCTTCAGAAAGCAAGGAGATCTCATGTTCCTATCACCAAATCTGTCTTTCAGAAAGTCAAGGTTTAATTGTGATAAAAAGAAAAAAGATACGTTAAGTATAATGATGGGTTATAAAAAGCCATTGCTGCAGAAAATATCAATAAATGTGTACCCAGTAGTCTGTGGCCTAAATGTGTATGTTTAATGTATATGTTTCTATGTATTAGCAGGATGGATGAAGTTTTACAGGATGCAGCTCACAGTTAATTTTTTGACAGGAGTAGCATTAACACAGTCTGGTACTGGGGACTTGGATTTTCTTCCTGGATCTGCACCACTATGAGCATTTGCTCACTTTTTTCCCGCTATCATCTCTCTGTTCCAATTTTCTTTCTCTCCTTTACAGTCTGTAAGTCCCTTAGTGCAGAAACTCTGTATTTCTTTGTGTGTGTTCAGTACCTATACTCAGATCTTTTTCTGGACCCTTAAATGCACTTGTAACATGAAAATGGAAGCCTAATTACCTGATAACCTCAGTGAACCGTAGTGTGATCTGTGTAACATCTGAAAGTAAAAGATATCAGGCAAATTACAATTACTGCAGTTAATGGAAGAGATGTTCTCTTCACACCAGCACATTTGGTTTCATTGACAATAATTTTAAGGATAACACTGCACACAATTTAGAAAAAGTACTTCTGACTTGTCTTTGGGTAGCAGCAGAACATATTCCCTACTGATGGTGTCATTGTCATAGAATTGTACAGATTGTAGTTCAAATGTCTGAAAAAAGAAGCTACTGCTAAAAAGCTTCTTATAGGCAATTGCACTAAAACAAATGACATATTTCAAATTCTAGACTTTCTATTATGGTCAGGGTAATGCAATGAATATATTTAATGAGAAAGGTATATAAGGTATAAAACTCCACAGATATACATGCCTGAAGCAACTTAGTTGGGCAATTACAATTTTTTCGTTTTAGATTGCCTATATGGCTTTGAATTCTATAGCTATAACTCATCTTTTCACCAAGCTATTTTAGCTTTTCCTTTCAGTGATGATTTCTCCAACTGAAACCTATGGATGCTAAAAAGCCTTAGCGGAGAAGATTTCAGCTCTCAGCAGCAGTTTGTGAGAGCCTTGTTCTTTCTCATGCGAAACGATGCAAAACATGATAAGGTTTTCTGTAAACAGACTTTGCTAATCTTGCACCTGCGTTTATAATTAGAATTGTTGTGATACTGACTAGAGAAATGAATGATGTGTGAATTGACCAATTACCCTGATAGGTAGTTAGTTAGAGGTCCAATACCTCTTGCCTTTTAGGAGAACACTAAAAGAACTAAACACATAAAAACCCGTCCTTTATTAATTAAATAATTCATTCCTTTCTGCTGACCACTCTCGTGTCTCTGAGTCCTTCATTGCCTCCGGCACCGCCGACAGCGACAGAAACCAGAATTTTTCTCACTTCTGCAGAGAAACAGGGGTAAAACCCCATGCCTGATACTGAAGAAAAATCTCTCTGAGACTCAATGTCAAAGTTGGTTAAGAATGTTTTATTGCTGTGAAAATAATTTTTGTGTATTACTCCTAATGCTGCCAAGGTAAGTTCTGTGTTGGGTCACTGCTGTCTTATCTCCAATCAGCCGTTCCAGTCTGCGTTAAAACCAGGCAGATGTACCAAGGAAGAAAAAAAATATAGAGAGAAAAATTTTAGATTTGCTTTTCTTACCTGGTGTCCCGTCCCGTTGTAAAAGGGGAGTCAGGGAGGATTCATTTTGATAGATTTCTCGGAGGAAGAATAAAGCGCAAATGAGGCAATATTATATCTGAGAACTGTTTATTGATAAAGCAAGATAAGTGTTCCTACTGAAGAGGGGATAGAAAAGAGAGCAGAGAGGGAAAAAGAGAGTCAGAGAAAGAAACAGAAGGCAGGGACAGATGGTTACCGCTGTACAGAGAAGCAGGAGCGCAGGGAGGAAAAAGGTGAGGGGGCAGGAGGGCCAAGCTGACCCTCTGAGCAAGCCCCTGATGCCTCCAAAAACCCGAAGAAAATGACCCCCGTTGCGTCGCAGTTAAGTGCTGTAATCTGCTACGGCTCCTCCCACAGCCCGATTTCCAGGGCATTTTTTCCTGGGCATCCAGGGCGCTGCTCTGCCGGCAAGCGGGGGGTTGCTTGCAGCAATCGTGGAAGCTCTGTCTGCCCTGATCGGCTGCCAGGCAAAGCTTCCCATGGAACAGGGCTCCCAGCCCACGTACAGCCCCTACAGGAATCCTTCACCTCGTGTATAACATATGTTGAGGATAAATAAAAATCAGATTGGTTCCTCTCACCTGGTACGAGTATTAAATGCTTTGTATTGAAATCAAAATGTGAAAATGGAGATTCTGAACACCTCAGGGTCAATCGAGCGTTAAGAAATTCTGCCTGTGTCTGCTTGTGGCTGGAGGGTATTTTGTTTGGATCTCTGACAGCATTTTTCAGTGGAAGTTTTCTGGGCACATCCTGTAAATAGGGTAGAAAGCAAATAACTAATAGTTGTTTGAGAGATAAAATTTACATTTGTCTTTATTGACTAAAATAATTTTTTAAAAATTCTGTGTGGAAACTGAAATCAGGAGGTATTTCAGAAGCAGAGTCAGAATAGTATTCAGTTCCAAAATAGAGGTAAATAGAAGTGTTATGCATTATGACTGACATTTATAAAGCGGATAGAATAGACAACCAATCAGCTGAATGATGAAATTCAGGCATCTGCTATATTGCTATTTCCTTTGAAAATACCAAGCTATAATTTTCACAGTTTCTTACACTAACAACACAAATGTTCAGTTCTTGACAAAGATTTAGTAACAGAGTAATTTTGCAAGTTTTCTTTTGCTAAGACTTCAGGGAATATCATTATATGTACAGATCATTGACAAAATCAACACAGAACTTTGAATGAAAATTCTAAATTAATAAAGTGTCTTCATCATGTGTTAATGTAGGAAAATCAAGATCTTGCTTATATATAATATTCCTTAATCTTCAATTAAAATTCACTTAATAAGTTTTAATTACAAGGTTTTAATACATAAGAACACCAGTGAATTAACTTTTCTTTGGATCTTAACAGATATTTTAAGAAGGAGTTTCTTGCCAGATTAATGATGAAAATTACTAAATTGTCAGGCCTCACCAGGACCAGTGTGTCTGGTTCTGGCTCCTACAATTCAGAAAAGACACAGACAGGTGGAAGAGAGTCCAAAGGAGGGACATGGAGTTCAAAGGGCTGGAGAAGCTTCCCCGTGAGGAAAGACTGAAGAAATTAGGTCTTCTCGACCTGGAGAGGAGAAGGCTTGGAGGAACCTTATCACAGTTTTGCAGTACTTAAAGAGGGGCTTTCTCCTCACAAGGAGCCACATGTAGAGGACAAGTGACACTGGGTGCAAGTTGCCTCAGGAGAGATTTTCTCTCGATACAACAATCGTTTATGGAAACAAGCTCACCAGTGGTGTGGTAGACTCCCAATTATTAGAGGTTTCCAAAATGCAGCTGGACATAGTGCCACATAATCTCATCTAGACTCCCTTTACCACGAAAGGACCACAGGGTATTTTGAGGTCTATTCCAAGCTGAGCTATTCCATGATTTTAAGACTTGGGGACAGGAAATATCTTCATTTGTAATTGTTTTATTTCTGTGATCTCATTTAGGAAGAATAAGGAACTTCAGGACGGGGGAGCTGCTGAAGTGGAAACAAGTCACTTCAATGGAGCACAGTTGAGAAGAAAAAATATAAAAAAAACCCTGAATGTAATATTAAGCCTGACTCCACTTCTCCCTTTTCCCTCCCCCCACCGCTCCTCACATGGAATCTGCCTTACATGGATTCTCTATTAAAACCTCTTTAAAAACAGAAGATCTGGCTTCTGTCTGCCTTACCTTACTAGGACAATAGGAAAATGAGCCTTTATCCATAATCACTGCATTTTGGGCAGTACAAAGAGGGGTTGGCTTTACTCTTTTCAAGCCTTCCTATTGAATTTAACCTTTGCAATGTTGTCTATCTTTCAGCCAGGAAAAACCTGGATGTTCAGATTTCATGAGGGAAAATATATGTCTCATCTATTCATGAACGACACAAGTCCTTGCTGCCCCCCTTGCTTTTTTAATAAATCCATATTCTAGTGCTTGTGGATAGCTTGAACACAGAGATACAGGTCTAGGTATGCCATCTTCATGCCAGCTGGGGTTTTTTTGTGCTTCATATCCTGCCCCAGTTCATATGTATCACTTATTTTCTGAGTATAATTCTTCTGAATTGAATTTATTTAAAGTCAGGTTAAACCACAAGAGAGATATTTATTGGAGATTTAATTTTACCAAACCAAATGCTTGGCTCAGTGATTTAACTTTAGAGTAATCTCTCCTTTCTAGGGGGGATTAAAATTAATGACTTCATAATAGCTAGATCTTATAATTCACAGATGTAGCTCCCATTGCTATTCAGGAAGACTTTCAAAATCAAGATGATATTAATGATCAAGTAAAAGGAACTTTAGAGTAATCTTTCAAGTCTTTCATGAAAACAGCTTTCACTGTCAAATCCTTCCAACTTTAAATTCAATAGCAAAATGCTCACAACATCATTAGTCATAAGTAACTAACAAAAAAGGCATGTTTGCTAAGATAGACTTACATGTGTGTAAAGGTAAGTTGTTGTATTTAAGGTCTCTGTGTAACCTGTAGTATATATTCCATTTCATCAATGAAATTCATATGTGCATTTAATGGTGAATATTAAATAAGACATGAACATAGACTGAACATAGACACATTTGGGGAAAACTGATGGCTTGGCTTTAGCTCTAAATATAAATATGCATTATTTTTGTAAATATATAGCTTTATAGTGAGATGCAAGGGCATGTAAATGTACCTATTTCTAGATATGACGGATTGATTACAATTAAATGCACATGAAATATTTTCTTTACTACAGCTTAAAATTAAGGGCTGCCAGGAATATCTTGTCATCAGCTCCGTTGGTGATCATTTCCTCAGCATGAAACAAGAATTGTTCAGTCATAGTTCACTGCAAAATAACTCATTATGTTGATGCAAATCCATTAAATAAACAAACAAATTGCTGTAACCCTTATCCATATCTTTTTCTTCTGAATACTGTAGGAATTAATTAAAAATAAGAATTTATTAAGCAAATTTAATATTTGGTTTCTCTGCTAACATGTGCTGTTGAAGCCATTTTGCATTAAAAATTCTGATAAAGGGCATGTGTAAATATGAGTCAGAGGTGAGAGTTGTTTGCATTTTTGCTGTTATGTATGCAGCATATTAAGTGAGGAAAACTGGTTAATGTTCACACTAAAAGAATTCCAAATTATTCAGAGGGAAGTTATTCTAGATTAGTTCCTTTTGAAATCTAATTAAGGCACATACAGATGAATAAAGTAAGTAGCACTGGAGGGAAAAAAACCCCCAAACATTATGTGTGTTCTTCAAAGAAAATTAATTTTAAAATTTAAAAGTAAGTAGAAAGAAAGTTATATGTAAAAGGGCACAAATCTTAAAGCTAAGATAAATAAATCACTCCAGTACAGTGTCCTTTAATGTCTTGACAACTGCAGGGAATTCAATCTAAGTTAAAGAGTTAAGCACTATTAAAAAAAATGTGTACTTTTTAAAATGCAATCTGGCATCTTGTAAGGAATTCAGGTAAAATTTGGGGCCAACTACTTTGGATAAAAGAAAAAAAACTTTTTCCAAAATCAAGAATTAAGAGTTTCTTTAGATTAATGCTACCAGCAATTAAATTAGATTGTACTTCCAATCTAAAAGAAGGGCAAAGACAAGTCAATTCAGATGGACCTAGATGGGCTTGCTTTTCCCACAATTAGGTCACCCCAAAGCCTTCTCTTTTCCAGGCAGAACAATCCCAGTTCTCTCAGCCTGTCTTTGTAGGAGAGGTGCTCCAACCCTCTAATAATTTTGGCTTTCTCTGGACTCACTCCAACAGGTCGATGTCCTTCCTGTGTTGAGACCCCAAAACTGGATCCAATAAAACTTCATTATCTTAACCTCAACCACTGTATCTTGTTTCTTTGGGTTTTTTGCTTAATTTTTCTTCAATAGTGGCTACATAGCAAGAATGCATGCCTTCCATCAGAGAAAAATCAACACAGAAATAAGCATTAATATTCCAGAGCACAGAAAAATTGCTCTGATCTGAATTTAAAAGGTGATGGGAACTTCCTTGATTGGAGAGTCAAGCTGTTGTTTACAAATGAGAATAACTCCTACTACTTACACATCACTTTACAGGAAGAGCAAATTTAAACTTTTCTTTAAGGGTGGCATGTTTTCTCTGTTAAAAATTACAAAGAGAATTCTGTATCAGCTGCATTCACTGGGAAGGTGCCAGCTTTGTTCTTTACCCTAGAGAGTTGAAGGAACAAGGAAATGAAATTGTTCCAGGCTTTGAAGATGAACTATTTATTTTACCAAAAAAAAAAAGTTGAAACCCAATCTACAGGAGATTATCATTCTGTGAATGAAACCAAAATTCAGTGGTAGCACTGCTTTGAAAACTCTAAAATTGATTATAATAGTTTTTGATTGGATCCCAATAAAACATACAGTGAAAACTCTTGACCTCTTATTCCTTGCTTGATAAAGGTCAAAGACAAAACAAGAGAGGTAAAAGAGAAACTGAAGATGTGAAAAATAAGAGAAGCAATTAAATATAAAAGTTAATAACCTGCTTGAACTGGGAATACTGGTCTCTGTGGAAATATAGCCTTGTGCTCCTCCTTCTGCTCTACCTCCCTGTGCACGTGAATGAATTTTAATTTCTCTGTCCTGACAGCCACAGCTTTGAGGTCAAAGCTGACAGTAAAAGACTGACAGTAGTGAAGGGGAGTGGAAGGGAAAATAAAGAAGCAAGTGCTTTGAGATTGCACAGTGCTCGGAAAGGGAAAGCAAGAAGTTTGAAAACTATTTGTTTGGAAGGCAGCTATTTGTAGCAGCAAGCTGTTTAGCCTAAGGACATGTTCATTAGAATTACAGGAGTGCATGAGATAAAAAGAACTTGAAGAAAATGAAGTTTATGACAGTGTCCAGATCTCCAATGACAAACTGAACAGTGCACACGTAAAGTGGTTAGAAAACGTTAAATGGAAAAGTTGGAACATGGCTGCAGCTCCTTTTAGACTTTTTCTGAAATCAGTTTGGATTGACTCAGTTTGGAGAAGATGGAAACCACTGTGAAAAGAATCAAGGTAGTAAAGTGACTGGATTTTAGAGATTAGGATGCTGAACCAGGTACTTCGAAAGGCATTTACAGATTAAGGCAAAGGATTTTCTATAAAAGATAGAGGACAAGAATAATTTGTAGGCCAAAAGAGATACAAGATGGGGTGGATGTCAGTGAGAGGGTTAATAAAAGATGTAAGTAAAGCAAGAGTAGAAACATATACATTTCCTTTATGTTTGCCATTTTTGTTACCTATGCAGTGATTCCTGCCTTTTGAATATCATCCCAGAACTTCATGAAATTAAAACCTTATAAGCCAAAAAGAAGTTTAATATGAAAAGAAAGAAAAGGAAAAAAAATAAAAAGAAAACAACTGAAGATGTCTGCCTCTGCCCTGCATTGTATTCAATGTACTAATGTGTCACTGAGATAAGAGAAAATGACTTAAGAAAAATTTCATGTTTCTGTTTTGTGCACTTACATGCATCAAGAGACAGCATGACAGACCAAAGGAGATGGGAGAACATTCAGAGCAAAATTCATGTGAGATGATGTACCTGACAAGTGCATGTGAAGCAAATGTTTCCTGAAGGCTCCCTGGGGAGTCAGGAAAATCAGTGATCAGAGTTACTTAATGTTTGAGAGTCCTACCGTGCTCCACCTGCCAGCAACCTCTGGTAGGCACATGACACTGAACATCTGTGCAGGCTGATTAGGCTGAAGGGGGTGCTGGTTGCAGGGCTGCCTGTGTGGATGCCAATCCAGTGTGACTGCTCCTACCACTGTCAGCCAGAGCCAAAACTACAGAGCAGAGAGCTCAGGACAATTTACCGAACTACAGATGGGAGGATCTCGGGGTCATATGTACTCTCTGCTCTGGCTTAGGAAGAAGCAAACAGCAAGAGGGTGGCCTGCCACACATAAGGGACTGTTTGGGCAGTCATAATTTATGCTTAGGAACAGACACAAATGGATGATTTTACACACCTGTTTTCCACATTTTTCATGGGTTTATGGGAGAGGACCCAAAAGGAGACAATACAAAATCTGGATGAAACCTGATAACAAATTATTATTTCCTAATCCATCATAAAAATCATATATGTATTATAAATTCTTTGTTTATTCCAGCTAAGAACAGAAAAAAGCTTAGGCACAGACTGTAAGATCTCTGCTGCAGAGATCTGAGCAACACAATGCTTCAGAGAGGAAATGACTGAAGAACAGCTCCCCAGGGGAGGGGTTGGATGCTTATCAAGATGGTGTCACTCTGGTTCTCTAAAACTGAGTTTTTAAAGAGCAGTGGGATTGTTGGAATGGGACTCTCTCCAGGCAGAGTCCAATCTAACATGAGACTTCTTTTTTATCAGCTTTATAACTGAACGTCTGTACATAGTCTGCACTTCTAAGGATACAAACTATGATTAGTTCAAACTATGGAGACGTTAATTTCAGGGAAATAATTGTGCCATTATGCCAGTGATAGAAAGGAATCTATGTATTAGTGAAGACTCCTGAAAAAATGGTAATGAGGAGTGCAAAAAACTGAATAGTTTCAATGAATAGACAAAACTGATAATCACACACAGTCTCCAGGTGCGTTAGTTTGTTTTTTTGTTTCTTGTTTTTTTTCTTAGATTGGTGCTGTGCTTGGTTTTGTTTTCAATAAAACAGGGATTGTTAAATTAGATCTTCAGTATAGCTAAAGATATGAGAAGCAAGGTAGGCTGCATGTCTCAGCTGTTAAGGCACCCTTGTATATGACTGAAGGATAGTGTGATATCATCTCCTTGTAAGCTTTACATCAAAAATCTATTTACGAAACACTTTCATTTTGGCTTTTCTTGATAGTAAGAATGTGAGTTATCTCTCTTGAATGACAGATTATATAGTTGAGGAGCTTTTCTCTGTATTAGGTATGGATTTCTGTATTTTCATAAATGTGGCTCAGATGTATGTAGCTGTATAATATGCTTCTGCTGGCAGTGGAAATCGAGCTATGGTATTCCTCTTTTCCTTATTTAATCATGTAATTTCCTTTCTATACTTCAGAGAAAGACATCAAGGCATCCAGGAGCAAGAACCAGGCAGAAGTGGGAAATCAATCAAACAATTTAATGAAATGCTTAGTGGAGCTGGAAAAGTAAAATCCATAGATGTTTACGAAATTGACCTTAATAACAGCCAGCAGGGAGACATATCCCATTTTTACATGAACATTAACAAGGCACTTGAAGCCCACTGGGGCACAGAATACACACAGCTCCAGCAATCTGCTAAAATATGTTCTTTGAACTCTGTGTTGTGGATGGCTTTGTACTGCCAGAGCTGATCAATACGTGCCAACAAATATGACATAATAAATGGGCCAGAGCATCACTTTAGAAAAGAGAAGTGAGCTGGGCTGTTGTCCTGGTTCCAGCCAGGACAGGGTTAATTTTTGTAGCAGCTGGGAAGGGGCCTGACCATGGCCCAGAGGTTATTCTGTACCACCTCACATCATTGCTGGGTGCAGGGGGTGCAGGGGAAGGCTCCGTTCCAGGACCCTTCAAGGCAGAGGGATTGGTCAGGTATTGTCAGGGATTTTCTATGGCGGGGTGAGCAATCACATTGAAATAATTCACCTTTTTCTTGTACGATCTGTCAGTATTGTTTCTGTTACAGTTCATTGTCTTATTCTATTGTTTCCAGTAAACTGTTCTTATCTCAATCCGTGATCCTTTACCTTTTGTGCCTCCAGTTCTCCTTTCCATCCAGCTGCAGGGGAGGGGTGGGAGGAGGGGGGAGTGAGAGAGAGGTGCATGGTTTGGAGTGGTCTCAGTGGGAACACTAAATTGGGGAAATATCCTTTCCATGAAGAAATTCTTCCTGATGTCTAACTTGAACCTCCCTCTTACAGCTTGAGGTTATGACCCCTTGTCCTGTCCATACAGGGCCATGTGTTCAGTGTATGCATGTGCTTGCATTCCCACCTCCACCTCCCATCCCAGCTGATCTCCGTGAAAAATACACCTGCAGTCTAATTTTCAAAGGAATATTATTTGTTTGTTTTACATACTGACAAGCCTTTTGGTAAAGTGTTGTTACGGTAGCTTCCCTTTTTGTCTTCTCTGCCTCTGCATTTATTTTCTATGAATTAAATGAATCTTTGTCCTGAAGATTTTATGTAGGAAGGTCACACATCAGCATAATTGCATGCAGGACTCTCAATGTTAATTCAACTCTCTGTAACTGATTTAAAACAAACCATCAGCAGGATACTTCATCCAGAATGGCTATGAACAGTGCGAAATCAAAGTTATATCATATATGATATGAAACACCTGTGGATCGGGAAAAATGTGGCATAAATTGAAAATAATTAAACGAATGTTTTCTGTTGTGAATGGATCAGACTATTTTTACAACCTGAAAGTTTTTAGAAGGTGAGTTGCTGCCCATCAGTATGCTGTGACTAACCAAGCAGAATAAAGTATATAAGCCATAAAATCTTATTTACTTAAAACCAACAATCTTTAAATCTTTTAGCCTCAGTTCCAATTAGAGTGGGAAAATATTTTTTTTTTCTGGGAGTCTCAGATAAAGTTTTGCAAAGTGCTGTTCTACAGCACAGGAAACATTGAAGCTCAGCAATTTGGAATGGTCAGGTAAAGCCAAATCTTTGTTCATATATTCCACATAAGGCAAAACTCTCCCAGAAAACTTCATTGAAAATATTCAAAGCCAGATTTTCTTCAGTAGTTTTGGGGTAATTTCAGTTACTGACTATAAAGGCTTTTGGATCAAATTCTTCATTTTCATTACTCAGATTCAGATGCAAACTGCATGACCTGAAACTTTATCAGAACACTTTCATGTGATGTCTTGAAGTATTTAATTAAGTTTTCAATTAATCATTATTTGAATGTTGGCCCTCCTGCTGCTGCTTAATATTTGATTAAGAATTAGGTCACGTTTAAACCTACATTAGTGAACGTACATTAAGCTTTTAATAAAAGAAAAACTCCACAAGCATTGCATTCAGACCCTGCACATCAGATGAAAAGGACTCCTCAGATTAGGTGACTCTATTTAGGAGAATGCCATTTCAATTTAGTTGAATTCAATTATAGTTGTGTTGAAACTGGGTGCATAGCACTCCATGCAAAATGAGCTGAATTCAAGGAAGATTCTTTCTTCTTCACACACATCTTGTATTCCTTCGTATTCATTCTAAATTATATAGAAGGAATTCTAGAACAACATTGTTTCCAACAGTGTGTAATCCACATGATTTACTCTGAAGTTGTGATCTTTACAGCTACAATGTCTCTTCTCTTGTTATTGACATGCTTTTTAATGAAATACAAGATGGAAATATCTTGAAATTAGAGGACTTGAATATTTTAGTGAGTGCCAATTTCCCCTTTTCAGAACATTCTTAAAGAAGAGATGCAGGAAAGAACAGGAACCATGCTCATTTTCAGATAGCCCTTACAATAATGTGAGAATAATTGACTCAACCTATTGTACCAAAAGCCATCACAGTTATGCTGGTCAAATATGAAAGAAAAAGGATGAAATTGAAAAAACCTGTATATTGGTAGGGAAATTTCCAGTACTGATCTAGAAGGTTAGTAAGTCACCTGAAGACAAAATCCAAAGATTTCTCTGGGTTTCAGAAAAGGTCTGTGTTTTGGGTTTTTTTTTACTTACAGTTTGCTTTTTGCAAAATTCCATATAATTAAATTTAAGTAAGAAAAACTGATTGAAATGTTGCCAAATATTCTGTTGAGTGGAATTCTGAAAAAGGTATTGTAGCCCTAGAAGTGCGTGAAGACATATATAACCTCATAGATCTGTAGAAGGATGTGCCCAAACATTTGCAATATTTTGCAATTTTTGCAACAGTTTTGTTTTTGAAACACTTAGCAACATTTTTTGCAACAGTTTTCATTATCAACACACCTTAGGTATTTGAAGACAAAGTTGTATCAAATTCATCTCTCATTATAATACTTGGCAATTCATTGCATTCGCCGAAGTTCTGAGCATTGCAGAGGGTTCAAATCGTTTACTAAATTTTCCGATCTTATTGCTTACCTTTAAAGATACTTTTAGAAAAAGAAAAAGAAAATAGAAGAAAAAAATTGCAATCCATTGATATGGTAACTGTACAAAAATAAACTCTCTGTTTATATTTGCTTTACCTCATTTTTTCATTCTCTGAGGCTTTTTTCTCATTGATATAACATAGTTAATCAATTCAGGAGACTAGCTAGAAAAATTGTGGGTATGACTGTGACAAAAATGGAAAGACAATGAGCAGTATGGTAAATATGTGACTATGAAAAAAAAATCTTTTTCTTCTTTTTTTTTTTTTTTTAATCTTCCAGAAAATATAATCACACCAAGATGTTATTCTAAAGTCTATGAAAAAGAAGGAATATGTCCAGGATGCTATATGAACTGTAAAGTGACTTAGGTACTTTTCAGCTTCTTGTTACTATGTTAATATTCATTAATACTAATTTTCTCCAGAGTATCAGCATTTTCCTTGGGCAAAGGAGTGGCAAGACTCCCAACACCCTCATGTAAGCACTGGAAAATTGTACTGTTTGAATTTTTAAAGATTTTAAATGTACTTCATGTTGCTGCAGTCTAATGCCTGCAGGCAATTCATGATCACTTTGTTTGTTTGTTCCTTTCATAATATTTCTGTTAGTATGCAAGTGAGGATTTGAAGTGAAGTCAGAATACATTAGGTGAATTTATTTGAATGATGTCATGTTTAGATACTCACAGAAACACATGTAATGTGGGATTTTAGGACCTGATTATTTTCTGGATAGGTAATGCAGGGGTTTTTTTTTTCCTCATTTAATCCTGATCACCCTTATAGTTCAAGGTATTACCTGTGCTGATTACTGATGTAAAAAAGTAATGCTTTAGCAGGAAACAAACTTATGAAATATTTAGAGTTTTAAAGCATCTCCTGGATTCTGAAACACTTAAACACAGATCCATAGATTAAGGATATGATGCTGCAGCTTTTTTAATTCACTTTTTGAGAGTGAAATTGTCTAGGATTTTCTGCATAATTCTTTAAACCCAAGTGCATCTTTGTGCAGCATGTGAGAAAGGAGAAGGTGCTATTTTTGTTGTCAGAAATCTTGGATGAGAAGGAATTTGAATTTTACTTTATTTAGCATTTGGTTTTGTTCTAATTGTCAGACACACAATGCTCAGAAGGACTGTGGATGCTGGTCATTCTTGTCTCTGTCTTCTAAGATGGAAATGGAAGTCAAGAAAGTAAAGATACTTGTTCAGTGATGAAGAGACCACAACAGAGATCATACTGGATACTTTGGCCAAAAAAAAAAAAAAAAAAATTAAAAAAATCTTATTTTATAATTCTGTTGTTCTACTGAAGTAGAATGTGTGTTGTGAAATTAAGACCATGAAAATAGGTCTAGGCTGTCTATTAAGTTCTGTTAAAATGAAGTTTATTAGATGAAGAATTTTGGTTTAGAAAGGCTAAAATGGGTATTGATCCATCTCTCAACTGGTCTGAACAAACAGTTTATTTCACACTTACGTCTTCTTCCTACACTCAGAAATTGGAAACGAAGTGATTTTCTGTCTGGTGTCATTTGAAGCTGGATCTATGTGTACTGCTGACATTATTTTACCTTGTGTAAATCATTAATCATTCTCTGAAATTATATCAGTACTCTTACCTTCCTCATTCATAGTAATTTTTTT
>VWZT01004611.1:163462-175558 GCA_013397055.1 Pachycephala philippinensis
TTTTATACTGACCAGCAGGATGAAGGTCTGTTTCTTTGGCTGACTTGTGGAAAGTGTCCTTGTTGCTTTTATAGGATTTGTAGAAGAGCCACTTGGCTTACTCCAATGCAGGGGGGCTTTTTACCTGTTTTTTTTTTAGCTTGACTGCTGAATGGAAAGAAAAGAATTGCACAGATAGAAGAACATGTTACCACAGTTAGTTGCATATATTCTCCTAACAAAATGCAAAACCAGCGCACATTCAGAGAGTGAGATAAAAAATATTCCTTTAACTTTAATCCCAGTTTCCTGTATTTCAGTTTGTGTTTCAGGCTCTGTATTGGGAAGACAAGAACTGGACATGCTGAGACCACAAGTCAGGTATCAAAGATCCAGCTATTGTTTTGGTTTTCCTCCCAAGGGACTAAATAGATAACTCATGATTGAATCAGTGACATCAAAACACTGGGAAAGGAAGAGAAGAGGATTCCACTTACAGTGGCTAAGCAGTGGGAATTTTTTTGGATGACTGAACACTTTGAATGAAGGATATTTATCTATTCTTCCATAAACACACAGAAACATTCACATCCAGATGCTCCTATATTTGAATAAATCTTGGATTAGCACTTTAATACACCAAAATGAGTTAACAGAAAAGGTGATCTTGTATAATATGACATAAAATATTTCTAAGTAGTAGGTTTTCCCCTCAGGAAAGAGTTGAAAGGATTACTTAAAAGAGCTAAAAACACTCTGAAAGTCATGAAAGAGAATATGAAGAAAGAAGTTCCTTAAAATAAGGGTGGAAGTAATAGAGCAATTGCAAATACAGGTGTCTGCTTTCTTCACCCAAATCAGTTAATATTCCACTCTTTTACTCTTCCAGACTACTGATCAAACTGTGAAGTACTGAAATTGATCTGGCTGTATGATATATTCTGAATCTGCTGTGTTAGTTGTGCTGCACGACAGGATATACATAGAGAATGTGGATGCTGTAGGTCAGATAGAAAGTGGTCTAAACTTTAGATGAGCTTTGGTAGCCAAGAGATTTCCTTCTTGTCAGGGAAGCCTGCTGGATTAGCAGTGTCTTCAGCAGTGGAGAACATGATTTCCTGCTGAGCATGTGATATCTGTCTTCTGTGCCAGTGGTAGGTCCACCAAAGGTTTGCTATGAGAGACTGCATTTCCTTGTGTGATATCTGGATGTAATGGGCTTCAGAGACAGGGCTCCCACACCTCGAGCTTGTGATCTGTCTGTGCTGTCTGTCAGCAGCATGCCAGGGGCTTAAGTCCAAATAAAAGCTGTGGTAAACAACAGTTAGATGTTGCTAGCTATACTTCCTTCTGTTAAAAGAGGCCTGTGCATTTATCTCAGTCTGTTGTTTGAGTAACAAATGCATGGAAATTGGGCACGATGCATGTAGATACATCTGTTCCATGTGCTGCAGATCTCCTGTAATATCAGTTAAAATTTAGTGAGCAGCTTGAGACATCTGATTAATTGCCTGATATTTACTTTTAGGTTCACTGGCCAGACAGCTGAATCTTTGGGTGGGAATTCTAAAGGTACTGGCATTAGTTGCTGGGATACTATTGACCTCTAATGGGAGGTAGATACACATTTGCTCTGTGCTGTCACAGCATTAACCATTTAGTTTGAAAGTTACTAAGAAAATTATCAAATGATCAATTAACTGATGGCAGTAGAAAATATTTCTTTGGACGTGTGGATGAGATGACAGATTTATGAAAGGAAGAGCTTTGCAAGAAAACAAAGAAGTGAACAAGTTTTACTTATCATAGGTAAATGCTTCTCTTTCAGAGGTGGAACAGTGTATTGTGAAGGCCCTCACTGGGCCACAGTATTTCAGACAACAGGATCAAGATGTGACCAAGGTTTTGTTTTTCCCAGTTGGAAGCACTGTGATAAACAGTAACAAGACAAACTAAGATGTATATTCAGTTGTGTATATTGTGGAAGTCAGAAGATGGCAGTCTTTGCTCACTGTTGAAACTGATGCAAAGCTAATCCTAATCACACCTGAGTAGTGAAGAATAAAATGAATATGCATCTATCTGTGTATTTTTAGTTGTTAAAATTTAATTTCAAGTGCATCTTGATAATGAAAAAATGTTAGCTCTTTATTTTTTTTCTCAGAAATCATTCGTGTTGATGGCAATCAAAATATTTGTTTATATTCACTGCTCCAAACAAGAAAAGAAAAGTGTTTTTTAGTGTAAAAAGGCTCTAAACACTGTCTAAGACAGCTAAAAAAGGCATAGGTGAGCATAGACAAACGTGTCCAAAAGGAGGATTGACTGAGGCTGCTCAGTGACTGTATGCTTGGAGGCATCTGAACCTCAGGATCGGATTGCATTCTGCTTCTGTCCATGTCAAAACTCTCCTCATATAAGTAACAAAGAATTTAATACATTTTCGAGCCACACAGGGATCCGGGAATTAGAAGGAAATGGGTCACTGTTCCCTGAAGGCTTGATCCAGTAGGTAAATGCTGAACATTCCTGGTATGCACAGTAGGGTCTGTAATGTCAGTTGCCCATTATATCCTACTGGTCAGGGCATATCGATGTGCAAATTTATACTGAAGTCTTCCTGGCACCAAGGAAAACTGAGCTTTTACCTTACCTGTTCCTGGTTGCAAAGCAAGGAGTGCAAGCAGTTCTACCCCTGCTAGTAAAGGCACTACATCATCAGGAGAAATTTTTGTTCTGGGCTCGTCTTACATGAGGGCAAAAAACCCATCTTCTTAATTTGGAAAATTCTTATTGTGATGAAACAATAATGCATAAATTTCTTGCAACAGTCTTTGGATAGAAAGAAATCACCCCACCACCCAAGGACCTTATCCAGTCGGACATACAGACATAGTAATTTTCTAACTCTCCTTCTGGCACAGTAATTTTGAATGCTTTCTTTGCAGGGATCATGTTTAACCAAATCAAAACACAGCCCTATACTAGCCACCGTGAAGAAAATTTTCTCTACCCCAGCCAAAACCAGCACAGCAGACAGCAAGGTGTATCCTGTTCTTGAATAGTTGATAGTCTCTCCTATAATTAAAAAGATGTAATTGGGAAGGGACTAGAATTTGGATGTCTTGTATTTTGGTGAGTGCCCTGACCATCAGTCTGCTGCAGCCCAATGTTTCCTCTTACCATTCTACCAAGCCTTTGTCAGCTATATGTAAAAAAACACCCTTCATGTTTCATGAAAGGACTAAGAATTTGAACACTGCAGGGCTATGTTAGTCCCTTGCAAGAGACATTGTTTGCCAGCACTAGTGATTTAGTGTTGGAGGGTTCCTTTTGGACACAAATTAATTTTGTGTGTGTACTAGGAACCTCACAGTACCCCTTCAAGAACATGGGCTTTAAACATCTTCCTTCCTGGGGCAACCAAGGTTGGAGGGATGCATGACTTCATCAAACAGAGAAGGGACATGTCAGAAACCCCTGCTTACAGCAGGAAAGCAAAGATCTTCCACAGGCAGCTGTCTGTACTGGTTTGGCCTCACCCTGAATATCATATGAACTTTCAGTCACCACAATATAAGAAAGATTTTAAACCATTAGAGAGCATCCAAAGAGCAATACAGATGGTGAAGGGTCTGGAGGGGAAGCTGTATGAGGAGCAGCTGAGGTCACTTGGGCTGTTCAGTCTGGAGAAGAGGAGACTGATAGGAGACCTCACTGCTGTTTGCAGCTTCCTTTTGAGGCAGAGTGGAGGGGCAGACACTGATCTCTGCTCTCTGGTGACCAGTGACAAAACCCAAAGGAACAGCAGGACCTGTGTCAGGGGAGGTTTAGGATGGATATTAGGAAAAAGTTCTTCACCCAGAGGGTGGCTGGCCATTGGAGTGGGCTCTCCAGGGAAGTGGTCACAGCCCCAGTCCTGACAGAGCTCAAGGAGTGTTTGGACAACCCTCTCAGGCACATGGTGTGACTCTTGGAGATGGTTTTGTGCAGGGTTGTGCAGGAGTTGGACTGGTGATCCTTGTGGGTCTCTTCCAACTCAGCACATTCAGTGATTCTGAGTGCCTGTGCCATCAGTGCAAACTTCATTGCTAGTCAAGATGTGACCTGGATGTGGAGCCTTGGGATCACCATGAGCCACATCACATTCAACTTTGGTCCTTCACTCCTGTGCCTCACCTGCCAGTGACTTATAAGGATCTGTCCTCCTGAAAACAGTTGTTTTTCAGCTCTTTTATTATAACATATTAGTCTCAGCTAGCATTCTTTCTATCCATCATACAGAATGTTTTATTTTCTCATTACTGATTATGAAAAGGCAAGCAGAGAGTGTGCAGCAAAACTCTTGGTTCTGTATTCATTTCCGGTATCCAATCGTTTAAACTTAGGTTTAAAAAGCTCTAAACTTGAAAATGTTGTTGTTAATGTGAACCAAATAGAAATATCTCTAATTTGTAACTTCATTTCGATGAAGACATGATTAGGAGCTAAGCTTTAAATACATGAAGACTTCTTACATGCTAAGTTAAATGGGCTAGAAGAACATCTTTAGCTAATTTTTTGGCCTTCCTTAAGCTTAAAGTCTCCAATCTGCAATTTAGAAATAATGCAGCAGATGAATAGCTATTGAAATTCAGCTCTGTTGACTTTAGCAGAGACACATTCATTAAAATCAACCTAAAATCCCAGATGTCAGATGATTCAAGCTGGTTGGTTTTTAAAATCAGTGTAATATTAAATATTAAGAGGTTTTTTATGTCAAATGTTGAGAAAATGAACAAGTATACCTTGCTTACTGTAATATTTTGATTATTAAAAGTAGCTGTGATAATTAATAATAGCACTATGGTTCTTAAACAGTTTTATCTTTGCTTGCAAAGGAAACCAGAAAGATGATAACTTTAGTTTTGAGCAAATTTGAAGTTAGGAAAGCAATACTTGCTTGACAATTCTGTTAAGACTTGATATCAGCATTGTACCTAACTCTCTGTTCTAAGAGAGTTACAGTGCCTCACTTGTATAAAATTTGGTAGCAACATTATTTACTAATTTTACTTTTTTCCATCTCTCTTGTACACAAAAAAAAAAAAAAAAAAATCCCAAAACCAAATCAAATCAAAACCCAAAGGAACGCTCTTCCTTGTCATGCAAATATTACTTTATCATCTTATAGAAATCTATTTCAGGTCATTTAGCAGTGAAACACAAGATGTAGTAGGTAACATTTTTAATGAGAAAATTAGTATCATAAAGAAAAAAATGCATTGGAAAATGTATGCTTATGTATAATTTTTACTTTGTCTGTTGTATTGAAAACAGAAAGTTTTCTATTAAAAGACAAAAAATCAAACCCAAACCCTAGATTTGCCTGATTAAGTAGTCTGGTGCCATATTGATAAACAGTGCATAAGCACTCTAATTCATCTGAGATTAGACAACCTGCTTTAATGGTTCATTGCTCAGGCTTTATGCTGGTGACACTCTATTGATGTAATTGTTTTTGTTTAGAGGTGTTTTGTGTGTTGTAGGTGTTTGGGAGATGTAAATTCTAAGGCTTTTACTTTGAATTATTACTTTATCCTTTGAAACTTCTTAGCGCACTCTGCAAAATATTTTTGTCTAATTTCAAAGAATGCCAAAGTACAGAAATCTAATTAGACAATGCCAGTTCTTTTTCTGACTGAAACTGACCTGAAAGACTAGTCTGCCAAGGATTCTGACACCGTCCATGTCACTTAAGCCCACTGAGTAAGTCGAGATGGAAACTGTGCAGAGGAACATTTCAATTTCACATAGTGAGAAGTGAAATTTTACTTGTCCATGTATTTCACAGAAGACGAACTCATAGTTGTAATTTATGAAAGGGTATAACCGAGCTAATACTGTCCAGCAAGACCCATGCTTTTCATCAATTAAAAGAATGTCTCATGAAAGTGCTGTTGCAATTATTTCTGAGTTTCTTTTAGTAGATATTTTTCATACATTTACATATGGTTTTAGATACATTGATTTTTAAAGTCTCACTCAAACCAATTCCTTATTTGAGAAGGAAATTTTTGTCTAAGTGCATGCCTCCAGTGATAAATATGAGATGACACAGCAAACAGATGGAGGCCCAGCACAGCTTTTCTTAATCATCTATGGAAGAAATGTCTTTACGATTCTTGCAAGATGATTTGAAGGTAAGTCCTTTTTTGCAATGGTCTTAGAAGGCAGGTACAAATCCTCATTATGACATTTGCCTACAGAACTCACCCAGACACCAAGAGCACAGGTGAGAGACTTCCAGAAACTGTTCACAGGTTAATGGTTTTCTGCAGTATCAGTGCCTGCATGGTTCAGAGTTGGGTAAAAAGATTGAGTGAGAGCAGTAGTGGAACTACAAGCAGGAGATGGGCAGAGATTGTGTCCGTATTCAGCAGAAAAAAATGTCAAGGTCTAAGTTATATTTGACAAAAATTCTACCAATATGATCAGATATCACATATAGGGAAAGGAAGGTCAATGGACAAGCATACAATTTGTCTTGTATTTGTGACAAAAGAATTACGTACTCATTGCAATAGCTTGAAAAAAATTTACAGATCTTAGCTTATTCCAATGAAAGTAGCTTTGAAATTACCTGCCACTAAATGATATAATATTTGATTGCTTTTATTTTCAGAATTTGTATCACTTTTTTTTGCCCCAGAGTTGTTTAGAGCTTGATTTAGAGGACTAAGCACAATTGTGTTGCAGCTACAGAAAGTCCACAGTTCTCCCCTTCAACTCTTCATATTGTCTTGCACTTTATGTATTTCAAATGTGCTGTTGTTAAGACCATAACAATGAAAACACCTTTTTCTTTCAAAACATATGTGATCTGCAAGGCACTGAGATTTCTCTTCAGGTAGGTGACCCAACTCTTGTCCATGCACTAAATCATTTGGTGGGATGCAAAAGGGAACTTGTCTTGCCTACTCCAGCAGGAAGGGTTCTAGATCTCAGTATAAAAGGTAAGAAACAATTTTTCCAATTCATCTGTCTTCTCAATATTTTAAATTTTTTCCTGTGGTGCACTGTGGTGAAACTGAAAGTTGCTCTTTAATGTTGCTGTTTATAGAAGGTTTTTGTATCTTGACAAGGTGCAAAGTGGGGCAGTGATCAGTTGGTCGGACTTCTTTCTTACAGAGGGGTACACAGCTTAATGGGCAGGTATTAGTGCAGCTAACTCTGCATGCTGCCAATTCCTCACATCCTTAGTGCCTGCCTGAGGCACCTCACCGTTGTCTCTTATTTGAGGGAAAGAGTTTTCTACTCCAGAAACAATTGAGCCCCGTTTGAAAGTATGACATAGAGCTACATTTTCCAGGCACTTTGAAGATCACTAATTTCTTTGCCCATGGTGTCACTCTCTCTCTGTCCTAGTAGGCATTTCAGCAGCTACATAATAGTGTCAAGAAACAGGTAATTCAAATAATGAAATACGTACCCTACTGCTATGTCAATGTGACCTTTTAATGAGTAGTTCCAGCAACTCAGTTTCCCAACGAATTTTCTTTTTAAGGTAGTAATTCTGTGAAAATTATCCATATGAAAAACTGTTCTTTTCCACTCCAAAAAAAAAACTACCCCAAAAACCTCTTCAATGCCTCTGAGAATATGGCAAAAATATGTGTTCTTAGAAGTAAATTCCACTCATCTTAAGAAGATCTCTAGATTCCCACTGCAGAAACGGAGTAGAAGTTTGCTACCAATTTCCTTTTGCTGCTTATTTTCTGGCTATTACATCTTTGTATAGTTAAATTATTTTTGTTTGTTTGACCCCTTACTCCTTGGCGTTAAATAGTAATACTTTGTAGCTGACAGGTCTGGATATCATCAGTTCTTCTATTAGATTAAGCAGACATGATGTGCAACTGCTACAGAAGTGAGGCACACTATAAATAGAGCTCCTCAAACAATCTAGCATGTGGCATTCCTTAATCAAACAAAAAAAATCCAATCAAAAAAGCTAAACATGTATTTTAAAATAATGTTATTTAGTACAATTTGGTAAATAAATTTTGGAAAAACTACTGAACACCACATATCCCTCTCTCCATGTTTATCAAAGTAAGGAACATTTTACCTTGATTATTTTTCTACAGGTAACCAAATAAAAGTCCCAAAGACAAGAATTAAGTCATTGGATAACTTGTCAACTCAAAATAACTGAGACCAATTTGGAGCCAACACATAAATTTGGAGCCAACACACAGTGTTTGGATCAATATTGCTACATGATGTGGATATATGGAAATCTGCTAACATTATGACAAGAAATAACGAATCTATGTGTACATGTACTTGCATATGTATTTATGTGTTTCACAAACACAAAATGAGGCCACTCAGTCTCTCTAAATTCTGGTTCTTCGATGCCCCCCTGGGTCTCTACATAACTACAGTCTTTATCAATGTGATTACTCACTACTTCTAAAGCAATGCAAGGCACGGCAATTAAAGAACAGACACTTACCCAAACACAGGCTGTCTTTCACTTAACCTCTGTTTGTCCAACCATTGCATAATGCTGAGCTGAGTAAAGGAAAGGAGAAGTAACATTTTACTTAGCTTGAAGTGTTACGACTACAAATGTAGGCCATTACTGGAGATGTTAGCTATATGACCTTTTTTTTGTCTCACAATTCATGCACTATTGGACAAATTTTTATCTTTTTTTCCTTTCTACTGACTCTAATTTGTTGTTTGAAGCAGAAAATCCAGCTATGTGATCAACATTTTTCTGGCATATTTTGCCTTTGTTTAGGGCATGTGAATTTAATCCTCTTATCAAGATAAATAGAACAATACCCCTTCACAATGTATTCATTTAATATACTTCCAAAATATCTATCGGCTTACTGAGAAGCTGCTGTATATATTGTGTTTATTCAAAGTGGTGATGCTTAAAGATATGGTCACATTTCAAAGTCTGTAATGAAATAAGATACATTTAAATCTTTTGCATGAACAGCCTTTGAAATTCTTCTAGTGTCTTGAGATAACATATATTAATATCTTTTTCAATAACACAGAAAAATTCATCTTTTTAAAATAAAATTTTGCAGTTTATTTATTCTCAGTCTGTCCTGTCTTTATTTCAAAGCTGTCTTTTATACAACAGCTATTTACAGCATTTTACAACCTTAGGTGCTGTTTCTTAAACCATAAAAGGAGAAGAAAGAACATTCAGATCTATAAGCTGATTGAATTTAATGGATTTTTAAGTTGCATTTTCAGTGCAGCTCTTTTTTGCTACTTAAAGGATCAACACCACTCCTGATGATGTGCAAAAATAAAGCTGATACTGTTATGTAGACTCCTTAAATATTTGGGATTTTCCAAACATTGGTCTCAGAAGCTCAGGCCATTTTGTTCGTGAGAGCATAGGAAGAAATGTGAAGAAGATATAATAGAAAGACAAGGTAAGCAATAAGTCAAATCCAAATTGCCTTCAACAGAATTGTATGTTGTCATAGCAAAGCTTGATTTACAAGGGGAAAGGTTTAGATAAATGAAATGCCCTGATAACATAAAGCATTGACATTTCAAAAGAATTTTTAAAAATAATCTATAAATTTTCTATGAAAAGATGTAACTCCAAATGCTCCAAATGCACTAACTGATATCAATTCTGTATTTCCTGAAAACAGTCATGGTAGATCCACACTTCCAAGGACTTTAATGTATAAAAGTTGCTAAGCTGTTACTTATTTGTGGACATCTTTCAATCTTTGCATTGATGTGCAATAGCATATTTGATAAAAGGACGGTACTCCTCTATGTTCTTCCTGAAAAGAGATGTTTCATATTCTTGAAACACATACCTTGATTTTTATGGTATTTGTCTCATCTGCCTATTGTTTGGTAGAAATGTGATGAATTATGGAATCACAGAATGGTTTCAGTTAGAAGGGACCTTAAAGATCATCTTGTTCCAAACCCCCTGCCATGGGCAGGGACAGCTTCCACTATCCCAGGTTGCTCAGAGCCCCATCCAACCTGGCCTTGGACACCTCCAGGGATAGGAGAGCCACAGCTTCTCTGGAAAACCTGTGCCAAGACCTCACCACCCTCACAGGGAAGAATTTTTTCTAATGTATAATCCAAAACTACTGTCTTTCAGTTTGAAGCCATTCCCCCTTGTCCTGTCACTCCAGGCCCTTGTAAATAGCCTCTCTCCATCTTTCTTGTGGTCTCCCTTCAGGTACCTGAAGGCCACAATTAGGTTGTCCCAATGCCTTCACTTTTCCACACTGAACAGCCTCTGTTCTCTCAGCCTTTCCTCACAGCAGAGCTGCTCCATCCCTCTGATCACCTTGGTGGCCTCCTCTGGCCTGGCTCCAGCAGGTCCCTGTCCTTGCTGTGCTGGGAGCCCAGAGCTGGATGCAGCACTGCAGGTGGGGTCTCAGCAGAGCGGGGCAGAAAAGTCTTAAGCTGTTTTGCTTAGGAATGTTTAGAGCCGTGACTTCAATGAATGAGGTCAGCTTAGCTTCAAGAATAAACTTTATAATATGTTTCATTTTAACTGTTATGCAATAATATTTATCATAGAATGAGATATAGTTAGGGACACTATTTTAGTGATGAAACATCTTCACTATTTCAGCTGTAAGGGACAAGAAGACTTATCTTGTCTCATCAATATTCTTGTTCTCTCTGAAATTGCTAAGATAATGAGACTGAACTCATAAAGATCCTATTTAACATCATGGTAATACTGTCTGCATTGCACGTACTGTCTCCATTGCAAATGGTTACTATTTATAAACATGTATATATATTTTTCTGTGCCACCATGCTATTAAAACAACAACCTTTATACCAACATCTAAGCAGCCTTTAAAATATATTTGTTTATGTAATAATAGCAATAACACTATGCCAGAATTATGAAAAACCAGCTTTTGCAAATGAAATTTTTGACAGCCTACTTTGAATAATTTCATGCTGAACTTTCTACCTTGAAAGTTAATAGGAGTTTAAACATTAATGACATAATAGTGAGTTTGTTCTGTGAGCTCATTTAGCTCCTTTTGCTATTCTACATGCCAGATGAGGAAGAGGTGGAGAAATGTAGAAGGAAGGTCTCTGGCACAAAGTAGAGACGGATAAAAGTAACAGAAAAGGGTATGAATGCCAACTCTATGTATGTTTAGGAAGGCTGAGAAATAGCCATTTCCCTACACTCAATTACTTGTAGAATAAACTTTATCTGTGTAAATTTGAGGCTCAAAATTCTAAATAGGGTAGCAGGTTTTGCCACTCAGAAGCAGACAAAAGAAAAAAATCTGAGGACTTGGAGTCCTTGAAGTGAATCATAGCTGTGGATTTTTTTCTCACCTCCTTCAAATATCCATAAAAATTTGTCATGGAAGAAGTCCCATAAATAAATATGGCAAATCAATACAGTTTCTCAAGGTAATGTCAATCCTCACTGAACATTCTGCAAGTCTGTTCTTTTTAATGCTTTTAAGTGCATTTTAATTTCATCAGTCAATAGCAGAAGCAGCTGTTGCAAATGATACCACTGCTGAGTGCAGGAGCTGAAGCTTACAAACTAATGACACCATTGAGGAGATAGGAGTCAGAAATAGTACAGAAATGTTTTAAATTGTCTCACAATATGTTCTCTTTCATAGCATTTGCATATTAGCCCTAGTGTCAGCTCTCAGTCAAGAGGTCTGCAGTGGAAGCGAGTGGGAATTGTAACCCTTGTTTCATCTGTTCTGCTGAAGTCATCCTCATTTCTGCATCTACACAAGGTCAGAGCTCTCTCTTCCTTTCTATTTACTTATATGTGCTTAATATGTGCACAATAAATTTAACATATAAGAAAATAATTCAGAAAAAAGCCCAACCTAAAAACCAAATAAAAATACCCAGGAACATATCTTCAGCTTGTCTAAACTTTTCTAAAGCTAAAGAAAATAGGACTATTTTACTATTCTGTTTGTCCTTCCATCTCTCCATCCATCCCTCCATCAATTTTGTCATCTGTTCCAACATTTCTAAGCCTTTTCCTGGCAAAATTAACAACTAACTCCCCAGTGGATTTTCTGGAGCATCTGAAATTTTGGGAATCTATTTTAC
>VWZT01004611.1:177062-191749 GCA_013397055.1 Pachycephala philippinensis
TAAAGCCTATATTCCAGTGTGTTTCAGTCTATGTTTAATAGCTCATTTTTTGGTAGCATTTTTGGTTTTCTAATCACTGGTGCTTTTCTACTTGTTTCCCACTCTCTTCCTGTCACACTCTTTATCTCACAATTCCAACCGTGTGCTTACTTCCCATTTTTCAGCGTTTATCCTAGAATAAATTCACAGACTGCTTCTTAGGGATTTTTAACAGCTGATTTGAAGAGTTTATATTATGGTAAGAAGTCCAGAAAAAAATCAAGTCAATCCAAACAACATTTATATCTAGGGCTCTTACTTTGGCTATTCTTAATAATTCTCAATTAACCAAAAATGTTCATCAAACACAGATTAATAAAATCAAGACTGTCTAATGCTGATTGCGATGGCAATACAGTGTACAGATATGTAATAATTTATGGTTTATTTTCACAATAACACTTTTGCGTATTTCTACCATGTACATTAAAGTTTAAATTTCTAAGGAAAAAGGTGCTTTAATAGAATAAGAAGTGTGAAAATCCATTTCTAAGTTATCCCAGCCAGTAGTAACCAACAGATTAAAATCACGGCAAGATGATTAACTGCTAAATGATTGTTGCAGCAAATGTATATATCTAGGTAATGTAATAAGCAGTATGTTTTACATTTTCATGCCAATTCATGTTTGAGCTTTATAGGTTATAATACTGTTCATTCCAAGATATATTACTCACATATAAAATTACTGAGTCTATTTTTTTAGCATGAATGGAGAGATAAAGTGTCTATATTCTTTATTTTTTTAAAAAAACACAAGATTTTAGGTATCATACAAGAATCTCATCAAGACCACTTTGGGAAACCCTCATTCTCCTTCCTATTGCTGTAGCAACTTCCAGAAAATCCTATATTTCCAAACACTTCAAAATCATTACAACAGTCACAAGGTCAATCCCATTGGCTTCCTCACCTTAAGCAATAATTAACTAGATGCTGTAACTCATTAACTATTGTATTACTTAGACAGAAAGAGCACTCAGACCTACCCGGGGCAGTGCAGCACTGAAAGATAGTTTGGAATTGGATGGCAATATTGCTCCTGCTCTGCCACTGGAAGCAGGAAGAGATTCTCCCTATCGTGTCTTTGCTGCATCTGGTTTTTTACCATCCATATAATTCAGGGTTATGTGTCTGATCTAGTATTCCCAGTTGAGAATCTTCCTCTGCCCGCAAGCTGTTGTTAAGAAGGGACGTCTACTTCTGTGTTTGTTGTGAGAAATAGAGACTTGCGATGCAGAAAAGTGGGTCTTGGTCTCCAGAAGTGCCTCAATTCTACAACAGCCACCTTATTTTACCATCTCCTTTTCTCACTAACTTTTCTCACCACTTTTCTCACTTTAACTCTTGAAATTTTATGTTTACACATGCCATTTTTCACCTTTTATTTTTATTCAGGGTCTTATATGTTAAATAAATCTATTTTTAGTATACAGAGACACTATAGTAAAGTCTGCAGTACATGTCTGCATTCAGGCAAGACTCCAATTGTCTTAAAAATTCTTTATGGCTTCTTTCTTAATGTTGCTTAATTTCAGTGTCCTTCAGTTTGGCATATATAACAATCTTCAGAGTAAAATTGCAGCTACCTACTCATATAGAAAATATATTTGTATTAATTTCTTTTTTAAAAAAACAAGAACTTTGCAGGAGAAAAGACAAGTGGAGACTGCAAATTTGGGGGAAAAAAACCCAGCAAAATCTATTAAATCAATAAAAATTCAGGTATTGTTTTCAAGTAAATGAAGAAAAATGTGCTTTAGAATTAAGCATTATTAAGAGAATTTGTTGGAAATTCCATTTCTTTTTTCATCTTTTCAAACAAGATTATTATTTTAGAATAGAAAAGTCCTGTAGAGTATTTCAGAAAGAAAAACACACTATGTAACTGTAGTCACAATTTATAGTTTTAATTTACTGAAGATCGAAAGAAGCTTATCAGCTGAAAATCAATATTGAGCTGAAGTTAAGCTTTTGTAACTTGAGTCTACTAAAATATATTGAAGAAATGCCACAAAAATGTGAATGCTTGCACAAATAATTTATCAGATAAATATTTCTTTATGTTCTATGTTTAAATCAAACCAATAACTGCATTTTTATTATGCATTTTTAATAGTTATAACGTATGTTTTGTACACAACCTCAGATAAGATAAACAATACATATCATTAATTTTACTGACTAATTCAAACTTTATTGTTTGCATGTGTCTTTTTAGAACCAGTTCTGAAGTTTGAACTACAAAACTGAGCTGAATTCAAGACACATTTCCATCAAGTTTCTCGCCTTGCCTCTGTCGGACTTCAGGCTGAATGCTGCTAGTGCCGATCCATGGGGGAATATATCTGTATAATGCCCCAAGGATGTGAAGGGACTGTTTATTGTGGCAGTGCTCCCTGAAGGGCACACAGAGCAGGTGTGTCAGCACCCCTGGTCCTGTATGTCAAAACAGGCATTTAGCAGGCTAATGTGGCACACACGGGGGAGAGCAGACATGTGGAGGGCAGACTACCTGGAGAGGTAACACGGAAAGATCAGAGGTTCTACTTCTCACACTCAGGAAAGGGCTGGGTTAGTCAGAAAAGTCATGGTCAGCACAAGCTGTTGTAGTGAGTTTTCACAGCAACATTTACTCTCACAGGTGGAAATCTGAGCAGGCGAGCACAGATTTGGTGCTCCTCGCATGGCACCTCTCAGCAATAGCAGAACGTGTCTGTTCCCCAGAGGTGTGCAACATGAGCCGTTTCAGACAACATTTTATCAGAAAACACATTAGAAACTGTTGTAGCCAGAGCAGTTATAAAAACAATTTAGGCTCAGTTTCAGGAGTTAATTGTTGACTCTCTGTGGATTTCTATGAAGCCAGGAAAATATTCCAAAGTGCAAAGTGTTTGGGAAGGGTCCTTAGATATGTTTTATCATCCTCTTATGCAATAGGCCTTGTAGAACCACAAAACCAAAAATCTTTCAGTTTCAGCATTAGTGTTTAGAATTTATTGTCAGAAAACTTGCTGAATGAACACTGCTCTTTGAAAGTTTTCTTTAATACTTATTAATTGATCAAAGTGTAATTTTTAGTCTGTCTAGAATGAATGCATGGTAATGGTTTATATGAGTGATAAAATAAGAGTAATGCAAGAAATATTATGAATACTTAAAGCTGTTGAACGCAGACTCAGTTTTCTTATCTGCCTTTGAAAATCCTGGCATTTTGATCAAATAGCTTGAATCACCTCTGTAACAGCACACACTTTCCAATAATTTAGATATAAGCTCTCTGGTGAAGAGGCAATCTTTTCATCCCAGACGTGTGCAGGCCATAGTACAATGAGGCTCTAGGCTTTAATTTCTAAGTTCTATTCAGAAAAAAAAAAAAATTCTTAAAGTCGTGTGCAGTGCACTTCCATGAATTCGGATGGGAGAGGATAGTAAATGTCTAACAAAAGGTGAAGCAATATGCTAAGATTGTGTGTACTATCAAATCAAAACTGACTTTTAAAAGATGTGCCCTACAGAGGTGTTACTGATTTTATTGTGGATGTGCTCTACTCAGTTTAAAGGGTTGTGGAGTGTTTTTCTATGGCAAAGGAAAATTAAGAGAGCTCTTCCTAGCAACAACAGAAGACCACTTGGAAGTAATACTTCCTCAGCACCAGTCCATCTCCTCACCTTCTAAAGGGAGACCTCCATTCATCTTTTGATACTTGCTGATTCAGATGGAATTGTGAATGCATAAGGAGAACCTATTTTCTTTGTTATTTCTAGCCCTAAATACATTTTGTTGCATCACAGTACTGTTAAAGTTATGGTGGATGTCTTTAATTAATATTTTTTACTAAATTCCTCATCTTGTCAATGGATGAAAAGAGCATAAAAAATCCCCTCCTAAGCTGAGGATAACATTTAAGTTACATTTGTCAAGACTTTTCTATATTCATAGGTGTATGTTTAAATCTTAACAAGAATATTTCTTTAAGTTCATGCTATTGATAATGATAGTGCTAGCTATATTTGTTGATTTTGATACATTCTGTGAATAACAGAGGAGTGTTACCCTACAACATCACTAGAGTTGGTACAGACAGCTCTAGAAGTAGAACAAATTATTTGCTTCTCTGGGTTGAGTGCAAGAATTTTATCTGGGTCAAGTACAAGAAATCCTTGAGGCTGCATGACCTTGTGTTTTTCTGACTACCTAAATGCCGTATTTTAGTTCAGAAAAGTTTTGTTGCATATTAATTCAAAAAGATTTCTCCTGGTAAATGCCTAGCAGAACTAATAAGAGAAATTTTAACAGCAGGAGATTTTTTTCCCTTTCTCCCTGCAACATTAACTGGAGACAGGTATACTCCTCTCCCCAAACTTCATTTAAAATTTAATTATGCTTTATGTCTCAGTTAATGACTACTGGATAGTTCTCATCAGGAAAGTTTTATAGATGACTATTCTTTGTTTTGTACCTACTGAACAATATTAAGAAATTTCTTTTCTGTCTTTGAAGTCTTAATATTTGCGTAAGTTAAAATAAAAAATCAGAATTATTTCTCTTCAGTTTGCATACATCTTCAACGTCTGTTCTGTTTCTCTTTTACTTTCTCTGTATCTTCCCACAGCTTATTTCAGTGATACTGTCAAGTGTTTTATTGTTCTGAAAGAGATGCTTTTAATCAAAAAGTTGTTTTAAATCTGTTCAATTATGCACTAATCTAAATATGTACGGTCTGGCAATACTGAGAAAATTAAGTTTTCTGAAGTTCCATTAAATCATACTCCATTCAAATGAGACTTGATTTTCATAGCAGTTAAAGCTGGAAATATTGGAAGCAGCTAGCTGAGTGCTGAATGGTTAAAGTGCATTTCAAAAGTGTTTTCAAATATGCTTTTCTGGAGATATCTACTTCCTTTAGAATGCTGTGTATTGCCTCACAGAAACTGTTATATTTTCATTAGAACAATTAAATCTCTTCTGGGGATTTTCCAACTTCAGTTGATTGGGTCTTTCATTTTGAGAGTGTTAAGAAGCTTTAACAGATATTATTTACCTGTTACATTGTGATGGAAGATATGCTGGACAATGACATAAAAAAAAAAGACATAAAAAAATCACTGTTAAGAGTATAAACATGTCCCTCATTTTGGTTTTACAGTACTGTATTCTGTTGGCTTTGGGATAATTGTTCACATTTTACGGTTTTGAGAACAAAACCAGAATGTTTCAACAGTTTAATCATAAATACACCAATTTCCATTTCTTGGTATAAGTATTGTCAGAAGCATATTGAGTGGGAGAAAAATGTGCTATGTTTTCACTTTACTGCTAAGAAGAGTCCAAGAGGCCAGGGAGGGACAAGATAGAGGGAACAGATTTATTTGTTAATTGAAATTGCCTGGAAAAACAGTGTTTTACCACAGTGATTTCATGAAGACAAGACCTTTCCTATTAATCTGGAGTTCTATCAATAACCACTTTTTACAATTCAGTCATCCAGCAACAAACATTGTGGATATGGGTTTTTTCTTTGGCTGGGTTTGCTTGTTTTGTTTTGGGTTTTTTTTGGGGTGGGGGGAAGTAGAGGGAGAATTGTAAATGGGTGTTGGGTTTGTTTTTCTTTTCAATGAAACCTACCAGCAATAACCTACAAAGTTTCAAGGTATTTCCAGCTTGTAGATTTTCAACACAAGTCTTACAAAAGAAAGAAAGAAAGAAAAGAAAGAAAGAAAGAAAGAAAGAAAGAAAGAAAGAAAGAAAGAAAGAACAAGTTTTTAAAATATTAGACTTCACATTTATATAAGATGCTGTATCCTGTTTCTCTTACTCATGATCGAGTACCAGGACAGGGAGCAGAAACCTACAAAGTGCAATTCCAATTAAATTTTCAGCCAAGTTCACAGTCCCAAAATGTATGGAAGGCATGCTTTGGAGGAAACTTTCAAAGAAATTACAGAGAAAATTAGCCACTGAGAAGAATGTTAGGCTATTGAGTTTATAAATAGCCTTGGCACTTCAGCTGATGAGCAAAAAATTGTTTTTCAAACAAAATTCTTGTTAATTAGATTAGAATGAAGTTTTGTGCATATTGTTTACATGCTTCCTAACATGATGAAAAATACCCAGTTCCTTGTAATAATTTTAACAAAAGCACACACATTTTTTATATTGCTTAACATACTTTTTTCCTTAAGGTATTAGGGTTTTGGGTTAATTTTTTAAGTCTAAATTCAGGACTGCATAGTAATGTTGGTTAGAATCAGAAACCAGACTAATTGCTGTTGACATTATTATTTTGACATATTGGTCATGGACATGTAAGTGACAGATGAGGTAAGAGTTATACTAGTGACCTCATCCACTTACAAATAACTATTGTCTTTTATATGATTTTTTATTTTAATTTTGAAAGAAGAATCAAAACCAAAAAATGTTTTGACAAAACTTTATCAATTGATCATTCTGTTGACCTTACTGTATCTGGAAACTCTGAAGCCTGTTTCCATATTCTGAGGAGAACCCTTAGCCTTGTGATTTTTAAATAGAATATACAAAACTCTACTCTTCTGTAGTTAATTTGAAAACCACAGAACTGGAAGTCTTGAAAATCCCAGTGGCCTCTACAGCACATCTCTGTGCTTTTCAGCCCAAATGAAATTCCCAGTACACTAATCTGACAAAGGATTATAAGGAAGTTCAGGAAATTTGCAGAGTTGCATAGGGAAATGCCAGCAATGCATGGCTGAAAACTATAGGAAGTTTCTTTCCTTGATATTTCGAAATGAAAGCAATATTAACAAGTAAGCTATACAAGGGTTTACATTACATAAAAAAAAAAGTCAACTGCAGTTTATAAGTAAAATGATGGAATTTTGAATCAGGACATTTAATTATTTATGAAACAAAAATCAGACTAGATTTATTTTTCAATAATGTATTAACTTACCTGCATACCAAGAACAGAAAGTGGACCATTCTGCTGTGAAGAAAGCCTGTATCCCCTGTCTTAAATATAACCTTTTATGTGAAAAAATGCATTCTAATTAGTAACTTCCAAACATACTGTGTATGTGTATTTCATATAACAAACATAGAAATTAGAGGTACATTGGTATGTCAAAGTTTTTCTTTCTCTTTTCTCCAGTAACTGACAGCTCTAAAATTCGTGAGACTGGATATTCTGCCTTATAGAATGTAGCTGTCATGTCACATTTACAAAGCTGAAAAGTGTAAATCTGTACATTCATAACACCACATTTTATCTTTAATTTTAGATCATCATATGGTAATATAGAAAAAGAAAATAATGTCTTCAATTATATGTAGTTTTACTTATAGGTTAATTGAGTGTTTTTAAGAGATGAGTTGTAGAAAATAACTCCGGATCCCAGTATCCCAAGTATCCTAAACCAGTGCAGTGGAATTTACAGAAATGTGGCATAGATTTTAATTTTCATTCCTTGTTCCTGATTATTATTTGAGTTTGCACAGTCTGCTACAAAAACCTAATGTGACGTGAGCCTCTTTATGTGCCCAAGGAGACCACAGGTGTGTTAAGACTGTGTTTGTCATAGATAAGCCTGTTTGTTATAATTTCAGAGGACTTAATTTCAGGGAATTTAAGATTAAATTAGGCAGAGAGATTCGATTAGGGCTAGATCAGGAACATGATTTTAGCTGTAGCTGGTTGATCAGGTTACTTCTGTGGTTATTGTATAAGAACACAAGCTCATTCCATTTTAAAATAAGTGCTCATATTAGCTGGTGTAATTTTTAACCTGAGTTTGCCTTTTGGAATATTAACTGTAGCCAGCAAACTTTCACATTATTAAAACTGAGCAAGAGATCTATCTTCTTTCTAGTCAGAGATTCATGAGGTAAGGGGAAACAGGGTTCTTCAGGGTTTCATTATGATCTTTGCTTTACTTTTCACTAAAATTTTGTTGTATCTATATAGCTTAGCTTGAAGAAATCTATACTAATTCTAGACCTAAGTTTCCCCACTCTCATTATTTTCATTTAAATTATTTTTATTTACTGTACTGCCATGGAACTTGTCAAAAAGAAGTGCCTGTGCTGCTAACCTGGTATTAAGACTTGCAGGTCTTGCTCCCAAGAGTAAATCCCATGGATCTTAAGATATTCAGGAGAATTTAGGATTTATAAGCAAAGATGAGTTATTCTACTTTTTCTCTCTGTTCAAAAAGCTCATTCTGGTGCAGCAGAGCCTTCCAAAGTGCTGCAACTTCAAGCCATTTCTTTAGGATAAGAAGTGGGGCATATTAAGATTCCTTAGAAAAGATTTCTGATAGGAGCACCTTGGTCCTGTGGCAGAATTCCATCTTCTTTTAATGATGTGCCAGAAGGGAGGTATGTTGATCTTCACATATTCTCTGTGTGACAAATGCTTGATCGTATCAGAGAAATCCAAAGTACACAGTATTAGGACATCATATATGAATATGGTGTTCTGGAAGTCATCCTACACATTTGCATATTTGGAAATAGGCAACCAAAAACTGAAGCTCTTTATTTGTTTTGTAATACATGGTGGTTTTAATCACTGTAATTGTAAAATAAAAACTATTCTTTTCTGCATTATTTTTTTAAAAAATAAAATATTAGGTATAATTCTTGAGGAACAAACTTACATGCCATTAAAAATTCAGATGACGTCTGCACAGGGAATACTGATAAATTGCCGACTGCATATCGACAAAAAAAGTAAGTACAAAAATTGGTATTTAACTTATCTGTTTCTAAAAATGGTGATAGTAATGTTTTTGCACCTATAATCTAGCTGGCTACATAGTTTAGTTGATACTTTATCTAATGTTTAAGTCCCTTCTTTGTTTTATTTGTTCAGAAACCATTTTAAATCCTTACAAGATGTATAATGTCTTTTCATAAATAAATGAATATCTGAAATGTTGCTAGACAGTTTATAATGTTTAATGTCTTAGATGAATTGTTGGTGACCTTCACACATGGTCTATTTTTCTGCACTTCAGCTTAAAATCCAAATGTCAAATTCTGGAGTAGCTTCTGAGCTACTTCAGTCAGAGAATGTTAAGAAGCTGAAATGACTTATTTATAAACTGTAGAAATGTTGTTCACCAGAATAAGCAGTTATTTTGTCACTCATATGTAGATTTATATTTTTTTAAGTTATTTTTTGTCATCTAGTACTTTTCTAAATTAATTTACTCTCAGCAGCTAAAAGACAAGGTTGCATTTCCAATGTGCTGAAAAGGAGAAAGCAATATAATATATGCAGGTTCTTGAGATCTGTACTATCAGTACAGTGAAAGTTTCCAGTCTATAACATGCCGCTTACTGTTCCTAAGATGTATGCCTTCAAAACTTTTATGCCTAAAATGATGCCTCCAAAACTTTTCTCCACTCCATTTGGCTAAATAATCCATTTGCAGCCATAGTGTTCTAGTGATTTAGATCAGCTGCAACTCTATCCATGTTCACAGATAACTGAATGGTTTGGGTTGGAAAGGGTCTTGAAGCTCATCTCGTTCCAACCCCCTGCCACGGGCATGTCCCATCTTCCTCTACACCAGGTTGTTTAGAGTTCCATCAAACCTGACCTTGAACAATTCCAGCAACGGGGCATCCACAACTGCTCTGAGCAACCAGTGCCAGTGCCTCTGTCAGCTGGAAGTCATTCCCTCTTGTCCTGTCACTCCATGTCCTTGTAAATAGTCTATCCCTGTTACCTATTAAGATTTATGAGAATCATAGCAAGTTTCCAAGGCCCATGTAATTCAACAGATCATTAAATACATACCTCCTATTAAAATACTTGCAAGCTCTCCATCTGCTTTTTTTGACCTCATACTGTCTGGTATTAAGTAAACCCTTTCACTGATGTTTGAATACAGAGTAACAAAGTCGTATTGTTTTGTAAATTAACTGGCTCTAAACACATAGATAATCACTGTATAAATAGTTTATCTGGAGGGGAAAATTAGTTAAGAATCAACTCCTTTGTCTTTGATTCAGATACAGAAGACAGTCCTTACTCAGATTTATACACTTCATGAACTTGACATGACACATTTTCCTTTGCACTTTCCATTTTACTCTCTTCCCACCTTTCATTTAATGCCCACCTGTGTTTAGATTCCTCCTCGCTCAGGCACAGTGACTGTCTCACTCTATGTCTGAATTTCACACAGCATTTTTTGTCTCCTCCTTTCTGCCTCCAGCAGTATCTGGAGTGTCTTTGAGACAGTGTTTACTGCTAAGGTAGAAAAATGGTAGCAACTACAGAGCACTTTGGAGAGAGGCAGTGTCTATTTATTAACATGATGATAAGATTCACATTTAAATAAAAAGGAATTAACATACAGCAAATTTCTAAAGAGTTTTCACTCCTCTCTGGATGGTTTATCCATGATGACCTGCAGTCAGCACGTACTCTGAAACAGCTCTAATCCTGAAAGGCTGTTATCTCTTGCATGTCTCTTTTGACGACCAGCACAATAATCCTGTCACTTTCCAGCTGGAATTAGAAGTGATGATGTTCCTGGTCCTCAGCTGCCTCCAGAAAGATAGTCTCTGTCCTAGATTTTCTAGGGTTCTCACTTCAGAGGGTACATTTTGGGCACTGGTTTTGAGTTGTATTCATACTGTGTCCATTGATCTGGATGCTTTGATTCAATGTGCCCAAAGAGAGACCCTTGGAAGCAAGCACTGGGGAGCAGGAATCATGAACACTGATCTGACTCTGCAGGACGCAGGCTGCATCCAGCAAGACGGGCACAAACTGCTGTTAAACAGCAAATGTTGCCCTTCTAGTTACCTCGGACTTGAGACTCTGTGATCTGTACTGTGCTCCCCAGCATGTCCCATGGGGTGTGTAATAGTCAGATGCACTCATCCATCATCTGGGATTCCACTATGTTTAATCACAGAACATGAAATTGTTTAGTTAGGAAAAGAATCTTAGGAAAATTGAGTCCAACTCTCAAACCAGCACTGCCAAGTCCACTACTAAACCATGCTCCCAAGTGCCCCATCTACACATCTTTTAAATACCTCCAGGGATTGTGGCTCAGCCATTTTCCCGGACAACACATTCCAGGGCTTGTCAGCCCTTTTGGTGAAGGAATTTTTCTCAATTTCGTTCTGAGCATACAGGCACAACCTGAGACCATTTCCTCTTGTTTTAACACATTACTTGGAAGAAGAGATCAACCTCCACCTCACAACACCCTCCTTTCAGAAACCCGTAGAGAAGGTCTCCCCTGAGCCTGCTTTCCCCAGGCTAAATACCCTCAGCTCCCTCAGCTGCTCCTTATCAGACTTGTGCTCCAGACCCTTCCCCAGCTCTCCTGCCCTTCCGTGGACATGCTCCAGCACCTCAGTGTTTTTCTAGTCATGAAGGGCTCAAAACTCAACACAGGTTTGAGGTGTGGCCTCGCCAGTGGTGAGCAGAGGGGAGGGTCACTGCCCTGGTCCTAATGGCCACACTATTTCTGATACAGATCAAGATGCCATTAGCCTTCTTGGCCACTTGGGCACACTTGGAAGTCATCTGTGGACATCACCAATTGTTCTTGATCGTCTCTTTATGACACAAGAAAAATCTACCAGGTAAAGATGGCTTCAATGACCTATGTAAGGGAAACTTTTCCAAGTGTGACTTTGCCTGTAAAGATGGGTTGCTGTGAGAAGAAACCAACCAAACCAAACCAAACCAAACCAAACCAAACCAAACCAAACCAAACCAAACCAAACCAAACCAAACCAAACCAAACCAAACCAAACAAAACCAAACAAAACCAGGTTTTTGGTGTCTAATTCTGCTTTCTTCTTTCTAATGTAGAGAGAGAAGAAAAATACAAGCAAATCCATTTTTGTGACACCCTTCCCTCGAGACCTTATCCCACAGAATTCTCCCAAGCAAATCTTTGAAGAAGTCAGAGAGGTCTATAACCTTAATTTTAGAGTGAACAATCTGAGTTGTTTCATCTTCTCAGACTCTTGGGTTTTTAAATTGTGGACTTGGTCTACTGATACCTTTGCAAACCATTATGCTCCTTCAGCAATCACCAAACAAAGCCAATTAGAAAGACACCACAGCCCGTTAAGGTGACCATTAAGTGACTGTTAAATGTAATAGGTGACTAGTAATTTACTTCCATTCTAAGAGTGCTAGTTTTGTCTTACATTGTTCCCTGCTGGTTTTTTGTTAATAACAGTGTTTAAAAGTTGGTATTTTTATTAGAAAACCAGTGTTACTGGATTTTTCAAGACTATCTTATTCTACGTTTTAGTCTCAAAATCCGTCCTGTGATCCAATACAATGACTCCAAATGTTTGAACATATCATTCTTAGGCAATTATCCACAACTTTATGCTAATTACTGAGCCAATTAATAAAGCTTTGTTTTTTGTGCTGCACTGTTTCTGAAAAGATAGATTTAAAAATTGGATAGATATATTTGCTGGTGATTCCCCAACTTTACCAGAATCCGCTGTAAATGTGTGTGGTAGGTAGTCCTTGGCTGGCTTCCAGATTCTCTTGGACTCTCCCTCCACAACAAAACAGGTATGGATAAAAAAAGGTGGAAATTCCATGGCCCATAACAAAGGAGAGTTCACTTGCCAGTTACTTACAGGCAACACAGACTTGGGCAAAAATAATTTCATTTATTGACAATTAAAATAGATTTAGGTGGTAAGGAACAAAGACAAATTAAAACAGCACCTTCCTTTATTCTCCCTTTTCCCAGACTCAATGTCTGCTCATCCTGAAGTCATCTACCTCCCCACCCCTGAGCAATGCAACGGGATGGGGAATGTGAGGCTGTATTCACTTCATGGTTGTTCCTCTCTACCTTTTCATCCTCCTCACACTTTTCCCTTGTTCCAGAGTGGGACCTTCAGTCCGTCAGTCCATAGGCTGCATTCCTTTAGGATAAACCTACTCCAGGGTAGTCTCTCCGTGCAGTTCCATAATGATTTATCCCCCTGATCTCGTGTGCAGTCCTCCATCAGGAGCAAGGGGACAACTGTCTTTGCCATGCTTTCCTCCAGGGGCTCCCAGAGAATCCCGGCTGGGATACCTGGAGCCCCTCCTGTCCTTCCTCCCACTCTCCCCTCAGGGGTCTCTGGGCTGTCTGTCTCACTGTTCCCCTCACCATCCTGCCCTCCCTTATCCCAGCTGTTTCCGAGGCACTGCCATCGGCAGTGGGGCTCAGCCGTGCCCTGTGGTGGAACCAGCTCTGTCCCACAGAGGCAGCCCCTCCACACAGGGGCCACCTGCCAGGCCCCTCCCTGCATGAAATAAAATGATAAAGAAAGCAAGCTGCATATATAGTATTTCATGCTGTTAAAATAAAATCAGGAGAAAGGCAGTTTCACCGCTTAAGGAAGTTAAGCCTAAGTAGTACACAGAATTGGATGAGGACCTGACTGAAGTGAACAAGATTCTTTCCCAGTGTTTGTAGTTTGACAGTGAATTAACAGTCACAACAGTCTGGTGTGACATTACCAATCACCTGTCCAGCAGTATAATTTTTTACTTCCGTGTTTTTTTCTGTGAAACTGAAAAGAATCAAAAATTGTTCTGACTCTACCAACATTTGAAAAGTTTCCAGTCAGAAGTATATTCCAGAGAAATTCTTGGGAGATGTTTACCGGTTCAAAGGTCTTAGCCCATGTTAAAAATCATACATAGATGAGTGGAAAGGTGACCTTAAGAGGTCATGTAACCCTGTTTTCCACATGCCACTGAGGAATAGGTGTCTGCTTGACAAGTCTCCAAACTCTGTGACCTCCAGCAGAAAGTTTCTTCTCTCACTGTGGTGATGGACACTGCCATCCGTGAAGCTACAAGATGCTGCTATCACCAGCTCATTGCCCTTGTCACAAAATAACATGTTTTGTTACAAGATTCATTTTGAGAGTAAACTATTTTCCTACTTAAAAATTATAAAGTGCGTATTTGAAAGACAGTCACTACAGCTACAGTACCTTGTCAGTTATGTTGATATTTTTCAAGAATTAAAGGAGTGGGTTTTCATAGCAATTTGACTTAGCAGAATTACATTGTACAGAAGATGTAGGCTTTGCATGAAATTGATGCAGGTTCAGGTAGAAAAAAAGACATAGAGACATCTAGTGACCAACACTAGCCATCAACTAAATTTTAGTGTTCATGCAATGTGAGAAAGTTAGAGATTTTCAATCTGCAAAATTCAGAGCAGGATTACTTATTGTAATTCAAGCTCAAGATTCTCCACTTTTATTTGCCTATTTGTTTCTCTTTGCTGTGTAGTTTGTCCACTCTTTTTCTTGTCAGACTTCTAAATTAGATCTTGATTTCCTTTTTCCACCCTGACTTGAATCAGTTCCAAATGAATAAATCCCTAATCAAGCACCAACTATCAGTTTATTGATGTTCCCGCACTAGTCTACACAGAATAGTTTCCCGTCAAGGAATTACAGAAAGGTCCACCACAACTCTGTACCAAAAATAATATTGCTTACATTGTGTGGTCTGAAAGCTGACAGTGTTTGACGTGAATACAGGATACATGGCCAGAATTATAATGAAATATTTTAGCATAAATAAATTTATAATTGTCATATACACACACACACACACACATATATATATATATATATATATATA
>VWZT01004612.1:7180-26248 GCA_013397055.1 Pachycephala philippinensis
GGCCCGCCATGGCGCCGGCACGGGGCGGGGAGGAGCAGCGAGGGAGGAGGGACGCGGGGAGGGACCGGCACCGCCCCCCGCACCGAGCCCGCCCCGGCCGCAGCCCTTCCGTGCTGGGGGTGCGACAGCCTCCTCCCGACGTGGAACGGCCCCTGCCGGGTATGAAACCACCCGCCGGCTTGGCCGTGCCCCCGCCCGGTGTGCGACGGCCCTTGCCAGGTGTGACCCACGTCCCGCCTTTAGAATGTCCCTGCCAGGTGTGCAAGTCCTGCTCCAGCCATGCAACAGCCCCCAGCAGCTGTGCAACAACTCCTGCCAGGTGTGCCACCTACCTTCCAGCTTTGCAACAACCTTCCGGCTCTGCCGGCTGTGCAAGTCCTGCTCCAGCCGTGCTATAACCCTCACCAGGTGTGCAGCAGCCCCTGCCAGGTGTGCAATAACCCCCCCGAAGTGTGTCCCTCTTGCTGGTGTGCGACAGCCCCGGCCAGCTGTGACCCCACCTCCCAGCTCTACACACCCCCCTGGGTGTGCAAACCTCTGGCCAGGTGTGCACAACCCCTTTCCAGGTGTCCAACAACCCCTTCCAGGCACACATTCCCCCCACTTCCAGCCCCTACGTGCCACCGGCCCTCCATGTCACCAGCATCGTGTCCCCTAGTGCCTGGGGTTTTCAGGGAATTTCCCCTGTGGAAACAGCCTCAACAGTGTCCCAGGTTGGGAAAAGGCTCTTGGATAAACCAGGGAATGCTGGCGACCGGCCAGCCTCACTTCCCAGGAAACCCCCGTGAACAGAGACTCTCACAACTGCACCTTCAGCTCTCAGCAGGAAATGATTTTTAAAAAACTGTATAGAAATCAGCACTTTCCATGATTCTTTGCTTCCAGAGCCCATCACTGGCTCCACAATCCCATTCCCATCTCCGGAATCAGCGGAACCGCCGCTCCTCCCACACATATCGCTTCCCTGCTGGAACCTTGCGGAAGAACAGGCTGTTCCCTCGGCTCATGTTGCCCTGGAAAGGGAAAACGACCATGGAGAGGCCACACGAGGCCCAGGGTGGCCCCTCCAAGCCCCATGAGGCTCCCACCCGGCTCCTCTCTGTTTCCTGGTGTATCCCAGTGCATCCCAGCCTCAGCACTTACCTCCCTGTGCAGCTGGCTCCAGCAATCCAGCCAGGAGGAGTAGGTGGGTGCGTAGGGAAGGAGACCCCCGGCCAACCTGGGGAAAGGAGGAAAGACCCACCGGGAATCATTCCCACCCGTGGAGGTGGGACCCATTCCCTCCATGGCTCCACGCTGGGTTGAACCCCAAAACAACCCTTTCGCACTTTAGCCAAGGAGGAATCAACCCTGTGGAGCACTGGAAGCGCCTTTTCCATCCGGGAATTTTGGAAAAGTGGTTCCAGGAGCTGATCCAGGGCAGGGGGAAGCAGGTGTCAGCAGGATTAGGGACTCACCCGCAGTTGTTCACGGCCATCAGGTTGGAGACCAGGACGAAGGGGTACGTCAGCATGCTGGCAAAGAACTGCAGGAAAAGTGGGGATCGGTGGGATGTTCCCTCTTCCCTCCACACGGGGAGAACCCCTGGGAGTTACACCCTGGGGAGGGAGCCCACTCCTGCCACCTCCACAGGGTCACACGTGTCCTCCACGGAGCATCCCTTGGCCTGTGGGCTGATCTGGCTGATCCCAGCCTGGCTCCATCCCCACCCCAGCAGGCGCAGGATTCCGGGAACACACCACTCCCTAGGGAAAGGATCCACTTCCCACCCATGGCTGTACTCACCCCAGTGACCGCCTGGGAGTAGCTCTTCATCTCGGTCATGGTGGAGACCTGTGAGAGGAGCGACAGGACCTGAATCCCCCCAAATGGGGTCGTGGCTCCCGGAACAGCCCTGGAGCTGCCCCCCATCAGCTCCCAGCGCCCCCGATCCCGGAGCGGAGCCTACCCCGTTCTCCAGCGCGTATGTGTTGATGAGGTAGGCCAGCATGTTACACAGCCACAGGGAGAGGATGTCCCCGAGGAGCCGCGGGATGAGGCCGCTGCAAGGGAAGAAACAGGGGGAATGTCGGCTGAGGGTTCAGAAAACAGCTAGTTTGGGACAGGGGGCGGCTGTTCCCACAGCAGACGGCTGATGGGGGAACAGCCATCGCTGGAAGCGGGGATGCTCGGGTGAATGATCCAGAGCTGCTGGAGGGATCCAAGATACTCCCAAGAAGGATTCAGGACCTTTCCACTGATGTCACCCCCGCCGTGCCCCTCCCTGCCTTCTCGGCACTCACGCGAAGAATCCCAGGATTCCCTCTTCCCGGTAGATTGTGGTGAAGGCGCTTAGTGTCCCGCTGGGATAGAGAGGAAGAGGAGGGATAACGTCAGGGGGATCCCGGGATCCCAAGCCCCCCGGAGCGCCCAGAGCCCCTAGGCCATACCTGTACTTGGTCTCACGGCCGATGAACTGCACCATGCAGCGCAGGGTGATCACTGCGGGGACACGGGAATGACACGGGAGTGACACGGGAGTGACACGGCAGTGACGGCAGGCACCAGGCACTGCCCCCGCCGGTCCCCTGGGATGGGGGAGCACCTACCGTGGAAGGGGTGGGTGATGAGGGTGGCGGCGGAGCGCGCAACCATCTCCCGGGAGGTCTGGGAACAAACAGAGCGTCACCGGGAGGGGACAGGGATGTGACATCCCAGCGCCTTCCTCCTCCTCCTGCTCCTCACCTCCTTGAGCACCTGCTCCAGCGAGGACACTGGCTCCTTCTTGCTGGGTCCAGGCTGGAGGGGGAAGCAGGAGTCAGGCGGGAACAGTCCCCCGGAGAGGGGACGTTGTCCCCAGGGTGGGGTCGGAAGCTCCTGGCCCATCGGAGCACTCCGGATGCAGGGCTGGGGCTGTCCAAGGCCAGGGGAGGAGGAAGGGAGAGAGGGAAGAGAGAAGGGAGGGAAGGAGGGGAGGAAGAGGAAAGGAAGGAGGGAAAAAAAGGGAAAAAGAAGGACGGAAGGAATGAAAGGAGAATGGAGAGAAAGGAGAATGGAGAGAAGAACAGAATAAAGGAAAGAGAGAACGAGTGAGAGAAGAGGAAGGAAAGGAGAAGAAGAGAAAGGAAAAAGGAATGAGAGGAAGAAGAGAAGGAGAGAAAGAAGAAGGGAGGAATAGAAGAACAAAGAAATGGAAAGAAGGAGAAAGGNCACCTCTGCACCCACCTCAGCCTGCTCGGCCTCCTGGTACCGCTGTGGAGCAAAGGTCAGGGTCAGCGCAGGGTCAGCCCTGCACGGGGAGCCAGGGGGTTCCGGTGTCCCCCTGTCCCGGCGGCAGAACGCCCGGCTCCCGCTGAGCCCCGGGCGCGGCGCCCCGCCCGTGCCGGTACCTGCAGCACTTTGCTGTGCACCACGGTGCCGATGGCGCTGGAGCAGAGGCGGGGGGCGAGGCCTTTGAAGAGTCCCGCTCTCCCGTCCACCTTCACGATGTGCTTGGCTGGGGACAGCGGGGACCGTCAGCCCCGGGGGGACCCCACGGCGGCACCGAGACGGCACCGGGGCGGCCCCACCGTGGCGGACTCACCGTAAGAGAAGAGGCCGGGCAGCTGGTATACCTGGCGGCCGAAGATGTTCCTCCCCAGGGTGGGCGGCAGCGGCTCGTAGCCCACCTGCAGCGGGGATGGGCAGGCTGTACCCCCCGCGCGGCCGATACCGAGCCCGGTACCCGCCTCCCAACCCCGCCATCCCCGCCCTTACCTGCACCAGCACCTTCACGTACATGAGCGGCTGCGAGAGCACGGTGAGCCCCGAGCCCAGCAGCACCTGCGAAGCCGCGTCCGCCATGGTGCCGCCCCGGCGTCACGGCACAGAAGGACACGGCCGCGGCTGCCGCCGCTTCCGCTTCCGCCTTCCCGGTATTTCCGGCGCCGCCGTGACGCGCTTCCGGCCGCTTGGGGGCGCTCTGGGAGCGCAGCGCCTGTCATGGCAGCGCCCGGCGGCGCCGCGGGGGCGGTGCCATGGCAACGGGGCCTGCGGGCACCCACGGGGCCTGAGGGGACACCGTGGGTACAGGGGGGACAGCGTGGTGACAGAGCTGAGGAGACACCTGGGTGGCAGAGTTAAAGTGACACCACATCCCTAGAACCCAAGGTAACACTGTGGTGGCCCGGGGCTGGGTGCCAGCAGACTCTGGCCGGAGTGAGGGACAAGGGGACCGCTGAGGGGACATCGCAATGAGAACAGGCAGCACCAGGCAAGGACATGGAGGTGGCAGCGTCTTTATTGCCGAGCACAGGCACAGCAGCGTGAGGCCACTGCAGGGACAGTGCGGGGACGTGCCCTGTCCCTGGGCCTGCGCTCGCCCCGCTGCCAGGATGGCCCCGGGATGGCTCCCACGGCTGGATCCCGGGAGTAGTCACTGGTGGCACCACGGTGGCAGGGGCTCAGTGGTGGCTGGCGGTGTGTCACAGCGCTTGTGCCACTGTTAAGCTGACGCCTTCCCATGGTGGCACAGCGGCCACTCTCTGCTTCAGGTGCCCTGGGAAGAGCCACTCCAGAGCCAGTTCTAGGCACGTCTCCCACGATGGCACGGTGGCCATTCCCTGCTCCAGCTGCCCTGGGAAAGGTGACACTGGAGCTGGCTCTGGGCTTCTCTCCCGCACTGCCGCCTCCACTCTGGACACCAGGAAGAACTGGATGCCTGCGGGTCCCAGGCTGGGGGCACAGGAGAGGGGTCAGACCCACTTGAGGGGTGGGACAGCACTGGGGACAAATGTCCCTGCAGGACTGTCCCCTCGGTGCCCGGATGGACTGTGGTGGCTCCAGGCTCACTGGGATGCTGGCGCGGCTCCGATTTGTCCGGTGCAGGGCATTCCTCGCTCTCCATCTCTGCAGCCGCTTCCTCCTGCGTGGCTTGGTCTGTGCCAGCTGGGAAAGTGGTACTGGGACATCTGCGCCCTCTGTCACCTTGTTCCACCCTGGCTCTGCATCCCTCCCACCTCAAAATTGGTGGCACATGGGGACTCACTGGCTGTTCAGGGCTGTGGAAGTCATCTGGGATCACGTCAGACACGGAGCTGTCGGAGCCGCTGGTGCTGCAGGGGGAAAGAACCACCTGCAGCCCCCAGTGGCACCACGGGGTGACACAGGGTGACAGAGGGTGACATACCTGGACTCAAGCTCTGAGGGGGACACATCGCTCCAGCTGCCTCCAGATCCCAGCTCATGGCCCATCTGCCGCCGCAGCAGCGCATCCGCCTCTGCCAGGCACTGCTGGAGCTGTGGGACAGTGCCAGTGTCACCACGGCCCTGTGGCACCAGGGCACCCTGGGCCAGGTCCGAGCCCACCTTGGCAGACGCAGGGTCGCAGAAGTCGAGCAGAGTGTCACAGAGGAGGCGGCCCAGTGACTCGAGGTCCTCCACACTGAAGTGGGAGCTTGTCCCGCCTGGAGGGGACAGGGAAAAGGAAACAAGGACAGCTCCCCAACTTGGGACCACCCCCCTGGCACCATCCTCGTGGCTGTGGCAGCCCCTCACCCAGCGTGGAGCCACTGAAAGCCACCTCCATGGTGTAGCTGTGGGAGACGCCCATGCGCCACATGGAGACCCGGCCTGTCCCCTCTTTGTTCTTCTGCACCTGGAACTTGCAGCTGGCAAAGGAGAACTGGGGGGCCCCAGGGTCAGCAGGGTCCCAACCCCACAGGGACAGCTCGGGAAGTGGCGCAGTGGCTGTATTCCCGCTGTCACCACAACACGTGGCTCTGAGGCATCCGTGTCCCACCTTGTCGGGGGCGTTTTTGCTCAGCATCAGGGGGAACACGCGCTGGCGCAGCCGTGTCCCGGCGCCGTCCCCGCCAGTATCGCAGCCGTACATGAAGATGTTGTTCTTCCGGCTGTGCCCATGGAAGTCGCAGTACAGCACCACCTCCCGCTCTGCCAGCACCCTGCACGCATCAGGATACAGCCACCAGTACCGCTGCAGAAGCAGCCCTGTCCCACCGGCTCCCTGCACCCGCCTCACCTCTGGACCATGGCCCGCAGGTGCCACACACCAGGGAACGAGTCGGGAAGTGCCGTTCTGTAGGCCCTGTTGGGATCCCGTCCCGCCAGGGAGCAGCGGGAGTTGCCCACCACCACCCCGTCGGGGTTGAGCATCGGCACCACCTTGAAGACAAAGAGGCGGCGCAGGAGCCGCGCGTCCGCGTGGGCGCTCAGCAGGAAATCGAGGAATCCCCTCATGGCCCAGGAGCTGCCACTCTCGCCGGGGTGCACGCAGGCACTCGCCACCACCACCCGCTTGCCGGCCGTGCTGCTGGGGCCGGTGATGGTCAGCAGGTACACGGTGTTGCCGGCCAGGCTGCGGCACAGCGCCTGCACCGCGCAGTACCGCGAGCGCGCCGGGTCGGCCACCAGCGCGCGCAGGTAGCGCTGCAGATCCGAGTAGGTGTAGGGGTAGCAGGCGGCGAAGAAGCACGTGTCGCCGTCGTGCGGGAAGCACACCGTCCAGCTGAGCCGGAACACCGGTGGCTCCCCCGCGCTGCCACGGTAGTAGTGGACGTCGGTCCCTACCCGGCGCCAGCCAATGCCATGGCTCTGGGCATCCTGCTGGGAGTAGAGCAGTGGCCGCAGGCCCTGGCCGTAGAGGCTCTTGGGCTTGGCCATGTTGGCGATGGTGAAGCGGTAGAGTGGCTCCCATCGGGTGTTTTGGACACGGAAGTAGAACCACTGGGTGTACTTGGCCGTGTACAGATCCGGCCGCAGCGTCAGCACGTACTCGTAGGGACCCCTGTGTGGAGGGAAGGGCCGTGCTCTGGATCTGGGCCTGACACAAGAGGCCCCGTGCCCCCTGGCCTCTCTCTTACACTTTGATGACCTTCTGGAGGTTCCCGCTCTCAAAGCGGGACTCGAAGAGCAGCGTGGTGTCCTGCGGACTCTTCAAGGGGGCTGCTGGCGAGGAGAGGGGCCCCGGGGCCCCCCCGACCCGAGCACAGGTAAAGCAGGAGCTGTGGAGCACTGCACGGGGAGCAGGGACAGCGGTGGGTGTCTGGGGAGAGCAGAGGCACCCACGGGTGCTGCCCATGCTCCGGTACCTGGGCTGGAGTGGTAGACAACGGTGCCCTGCTCCTCGCTGAGGGTGTCCGGGGCCTGCTGCAGGCCCATGGGTGGCCAGAAGGACTCTGGTTTGGGGGGGACCCACTCTGGGAGAGGGTGGGACACAGAGACAAATGCCATGGGCATAGCGGGGGTCTGGCACAGGGGTGAGGTGGGAGGTCAGCTGTAGCATCCCCTCACCAATGTGCTCAATCGTCTCCTGGATGACTTCACACTCCACAGGCCAGCGGGGGGCAGGGAGGGAGAAGAGTGGTTTTCCTGGAGACCTCCAGGGCTGCGCTGAGGGGACTGGCCTGCCCTGGTGGGGTGTCTGCTCCACCACCCTGGGGGCTGCAAGAGCACCGGGAAGGGCTGGAGGTCTCCAGTGTGGTTGGGGTAGGGACATCCCCCAAACCAAGGCAGGGACAGAGAAAGGCCCTCCCACCACACTTGCCGTGCTGGGAGGGCACAGTGCTGAGGGGCTGTAAGGGGCTACAGGGTCTCACGGTTTGTCTCGTGCTCAGGACCTCGCTGCCAGCCTGGGCCGGTGTTGCCCGTGGTGGATGCCTTGGGATGCTGCCCGGAGGGGTCCCCCGGGAACATGGCAGTCTCTTCCCTGCCCACCTTCTGGTCTTAGGAAGAACGGTGCTGCAGCCAGGGGGCCAGAGGGGCCACAGCCCAGGGATAGGAGGGGACACCCCACCGTGGCCAGGGCTCACCTCGGAAGTAGCCATTAGAAGCACAGGTGGGCACGGATGAATCTGTCATAAGGCTTCAGGACCTGTCCCCCACCAAACCCCCCTGGAGCCCCCTGCCCTCCCCCGGCAGCGTGGTGCCCTGCGGGGTCCATGGTTGCGAGAGCTCCAGGAGACCCGGAACAGCAGTGGCAGTGCCAGGGCTGGGCTGGGACGTGGTTGCTGAGCTACAGGGAGGAATGGGGCGGTCCTGGAGCAGAGCTAGGAAAGGAGCCAGAGGGATTTCATGGAATCTTTAAGGTTGGAAAAGACCTCCAGGATCAACCAGCCAAACCTGTGACCAATCCCCACCTTGTCTCCCAGACCAGAGCACTGAGTGCCATGTCCAGCTGGACCCCTCCAGGGCTTGGGACTCCACCACCTCCCTGAGCAGCCCCTTCCAATGCCTGACACCACTTTCCATGAAGAAATTCCTCATGTCCAACCTCAGCTTCCCCTGGCAGAACTTGAGGCTGTTTCCTCTTGTCCCATCTCTTGTTTCCTGGGAGGAGAGCCTGACCCCGCCCGCAGCTGCACCCTCCTGTCAGGGAGTTGTGGAGAGCCAGAAGGTGTCCCCCCAGCTCCTCCTAGTGCTCTAGACCCTTTTCCTGCTGTTCCCTTCTTTGGACAGCCCCTCAGTGTCTCTCTTGCCATGAGGGGTCCAGATCTGTCCCCAGGACTGCAGATGGCCCAGCAGTGCCAGAAAAGGGGACAGGCACTGCCCTGGGCCTGTGGCCACACCAGTGCTGGGACAGCCCAGGTGCCATTGGCCTTTTGCCTCCCTGGGCACACCTGGGCTCATGTTCAGCTGCTCTTACCAGCACCCCCATGGCCTTTTCCAGCTTTCCAGCCTCTCTTCCCTCAGCCTGGTGCATTCCACAGGGTTTGTGTGACTCAAGTGTAGGACCTGGCACTTGGCCTTTACCCTCACACCTTTAGCCTTGGCCCTTCAATCCAGCCCACCCAGTTTCCTGTGCAGAGCCTTCCTGCCATCCACAATCCACCCACTCACCCAACCTGTATTATGGATTACAGGGGTTTGCTGTGCTCCCCATTCCCATTCACTACCTGCCCTCAGCAGAATCAACGAGACAGCACTTCCCAAACTGCTACAATTTATTGGACAATGGTCAAAGGAACTGTACATCTGTAAAAAAAAAAACAAAAACAAAAAACCCCCAAGAGCTGTGTGTGGCACCGCGTGCCTCACGTGCTCGAGGCTGTTTTCCTCCGCTTCAGCCGTGAGCGCCAGTCCTCTGGCAGTGCCTCGAAGTTGGCATTCCTCTCAGCCATGCCACTGCAGGGATAAAGTGGGATGTCAGCACCCAGCTGGCCCTCCCGTGGATCCCCCACCTTTACAAGGGACAAGGAAATGTCCTTTGGGACACCAAAAGGACATTCCGGGGTCTGTACCTCATCAGCTGCTGCTGTTTCCACTCCTCAATGCGCCGCTGGGCTGTGGTCTCCCGGTCCTCCTCGCTGGAGCTGGAATTCTCCTCCTCATCCAGCTCCCGCTGGATACTCTGCCACTTTTTCACCAGCGATGGCATCTTCGTCTTGCCCTTCTTGCCCTGTGCCACAAAAAGAACAGTGGTGAGTGCGGCTGGAAAGGGAGGAAGGGAGGAACGGTGCTGGTGAGGGAACACCTGTTGGGCCTACCTTGTCCTTGCGCCCCTTCCTTGGCTTCTCCTTCTCTGGTGGCGGCGGTGCCTTGGGGGTGGGCGNGCTGCTCGGCCGCAGTGCCCGCAGGGGGCAGGGCTGCCTGGGCCGGCGCTGGCTGCGCGGTGGCCTTGGCGGCCAGGCTGACGGGCGCGGAGCACTCAGAGTATCCCATCACGGAAGGTGCGGCAGGTCCCGTCACACCCAGGTAGCCGGACTGCAGCCCCAGTGCTGTGGGCTGAGGGCCAGCGTGGCCTGGAGCCATGCGGAGGTTGGGGCGTCCCTGGATCTCGCTCTGGAGGTGCTGGCGCGGCCTCAGGGAGGCCAAGGGCACGGCTGATGGCTGGTACTTGCCCGTGGCCATCAGGGGCTGGCTGTAGATGACGGGGCNNNNGGCGGGGCAGCTGCCAATGGTGGGCGTGCGCTGCATCAGTCCCGGGCTCATCTCCACGGCTTTCCTCTTCTGCGGCTTGGCTGAGAGCAATGGGGCTGGGCTCGGATCGATGGTGGCCTGGAAGAGAGTGCTGAGGTGAATGTTGAGCCAGGAGCACCATTACACACCTGTTTCCCAGATTCTCACACTCTGCAATCAGTGGAGACCTGGCTTCCCTGCTCACCTGGCTGCTGCTGGCAGCAGGGCGGACCAGGGACTTCAGGGGAGCATCTTCCTCTGTTCCTGGGGCAGGCGGCTCCTCACCCCCTTCATCTTCCATCTCCACTTCCTGGATCTCCCCATCTTCTCNGAGGTGGCGGAGGCATTTCCAAAGGCAAGGGAGGTTGGAGGACCGGGACGGAGGACTGAAGCAGAGTCCAAAATGGAGTGAGCGGCATGAGAGACGTAGCAGGAACTTGGCCTGAGAAGGATTCCTTACAAAGGGAGCCTGAAGAACACACATTGACACGGGCTTGAACACCCTGGTCTGTGCCACCTGCTCCTGCCCGTGGTCCTGCTTGGAAGCACCACCACCACGGACTGCCCTGCCCCACCACCCCCCGCTTTGGGACCAGGACCCCCCACTGCCAGTGAGGCGTACCTGCAGGGCGCTCGGCGGGCTCCTCAGTGCGCTCTGCTTTGTCTTTGGGAGGTGGCTTTGGAGGACCGTCGGGTTTTCTGTCGGCGCTTCGCTGTCCCTCCTCTTCGTCCTCCCCGTCGGGGAACTCCCATTGTGACTCTCCCGAGCGCTCGTTAACATAGAAATAGCGTCTATGCTCCCTAGATCACAAGAAAGAGAAGGAGGCTTCAGCTTCCCTTCTCCGCCCCCGACACTCCGAGGCGGGCCTGCCCACGACAGCAGTGCGCTCTCGCAGGGGAGACCCTCGTGCAGCGGGGCTGCTGCTCTCCCACACACAACAACTTTGAGGACAGAGGCAGGAGAGGCCCGAGCCGACTCGCTCAAAGCTATTTGCTATCGCTGGCTGCGGGAACGTCGCCCTGAGCCCCCCACTCTGAGGGAAGGGAGGGCCGGGAACGCTGGCGACGTCTCGCTAACATCGGGACTTTCAGCACGGCCTTGGCCGAAAGTCGCCCTCCGAGAAGAGGCACCAGGGAACAGCCCAATGGAGGGAAGCGGCTGCCCCCCTACCCCGTGGTGCGCAGTTTTTTATGATACTCTTGGTGTCAAACACACAGTGAATGCTAGAGAGAGGGAGCGGATCTGGGAGCTGAAAAACAAAAGAGCAAAGATTTCAAACAAAGGAAAATTAATCAAGAAAGCCAAATAGACAAAGAAATGTTTGGGTCTGACCTGCTGGCAGGAGACAGAAATCTTGTTCTTCGTTCTGTCGGTGAGTTGAAGTTTGTCCTTTGGAAGAGCTGTTGGTCAGAAGAGTTGATCCAGAGATCCTGCAAAGTTCACAGAGCTCTCGCATGCGCGACCCCCCAGGCCCGCCCTCCACAGCGCTGGACATTCGCGAGAGGGACAACCAGCTCTGTCCGTCAGGGAATCGGCTCCGTCGCAAAGCACTGGGCACTCCATTTGGATCCTCCAGTTTGGTGGCCGGCCCAAACTCTGCAAGTGCTGGACGTTTCTCTGCCTGCCCAGCACTAACAGAAGCCGCTCTCAGTCTGCCAGAGGGACGGCGCCAGCGTCGTCGGGTGGTTGATGGTCACAAATCATGTCTGAGATGTCAGAGATGAAAGGTGAGAAAGGAGGAGAGCGCGTACCTGTCCCAGTGGCAGGACCAGCCTTTAGGGGTGGCGTTTATTTCGTATTGTTTAAGCTGTTCGGCTGCGTCTTGGAGTTTGCGTTTGAGGTAGTTTCCATTGAGAGCACCTTCTCGCCAGTCTGCAATGCGGGTCTAGAGGGCAAGAACCGGGGGAAGCCGGTGAGGTGGGCTGCCAGCGGCCCCGGGGGGGACGGGACTCGAGGATCGGGAGGCTCCCTTCCGGCACGGGACACGGGGGGCCAGGAGGAGGACACCCCACCTCCGCGCCAAGCCACGTTCTCCCCCCGCTGAGGAAGGGAGGGCCCTGCGTGGCAAGGCGCCACGAGGCTCACGCAGCACCGGCGCTCGGACGGCGGATTGCATCCGATCCGCTCCGGAACACAAGGCCGGAGCGAGGGGCGAAGGCTCGGTTACCTCTGTCTGCAACAGCAACATGTGGAAGTTGGAGATAGATTGTCTGTTGATGCCCAGGAACTCCAATTTACTAGTCAGAGTATTTGCCAGCTCTCCAATCTGAAACTGCCAGGAGAAAGGGCAGAGTCAAGAGCCACCCTCTGGGAGCAGCATCGGGCAGCTGCAGCCCTGCGGCTCTTGGGAAACACCGCTCAGGGCCACCCGCGGCCCCTCAGCCTGGTGGGACCGGGACATGCCACCCTGGCCCTGTGTGCCTGTCACCCCCTCTGTTAAGTCCTGCTACATCCTGCACCCCAGGGACAGGGCAGTGTGGGTGGCTGGGTGACAGCTCCTCCACGGACTGCGCTCAACTCTGTGTGGAAGGACAGCACAGGCTCAGGTTGCTCCAGTACTTTGGAGTTACAGTAGAACCATCGCCACAGCAGGTATCTAAGAATGTTTCCCAAATAAATGGGCCAGGATGTGATTCCAGGTTCTGTAAATAATCGCCTTCCAGAGGAACTAGCTGGAAGGCACCAGAAAGAGATAACAGCCCTGGATTTACTCCAGAGCAGAGGCAGCAGCTACATCAAAACTCAGGTCAGCCCATGGCGACCATGGCTACTCAACACCAGCGTCCCATGGGAGTGAAACCTCCAATCTGGGGACATGGGGATCCGTGTGTCCATCCCCCTGACTGGCGGCACTGCATGGAAGCAGCCACAAGCCAGAAAGGAATCAGGAACAGGAACAGGGATGCCTACAAGTGGCACCACCACTGCTTTAAGGCGGGCTCTAAAAATGTCTATTTTTAGCTTCACTCCTCAGAAGAGGCTTTGGAATGTCCGCCAAAGCCACCAAGGCAGTATATGTCTCCAGAGAGGGGACAGGCCAGATAAGCAAGCCCTAGAGAAGCCCGAGGCAGGCATATGAATTCCCACGTTAACGTGGCTCTGGAGAAGCCAGGGAACATCCCGAAGCAGAGGGTGACTTGGCAGCGGTGGCCCCAGCGCAGCTCCTGTAATCAGAGAGATCCCAACTCGATGAGCAAACGGTACCAGTTACCCAGGGAGCCGGCATTCCTCCGACAGCTCTAAGGGAATCCTGCATGGAAAAGCACCACACGGTCCGTCACAGCGCCCACTGGGACCGGAAGGAGGGGGGACAGCACAGGGGACCAGCGAGTCCAGCCCTGCCACAGGCTTTTCTTCTTTTAATTTAAATAAATTAATTTAAAAATCAGGTCTCAAATGGATGCTGCACTGAGGGAGGCTCAGTTTTGGTCTGGGAATGTCACATCTCAAAATCCTTTAAGGAGTTGTTTTATGGGAGAGATGTAGAATTTTTCACAAGGACAGCACCAAAGCCCTTCCCTTTCACACCAGAAAAATTAAATTAAGTGGTGGGAAATGAGGACAGGGATGGGCAACTCTCACTGCAGGTTCCACTCAGGCTCCACCACAAGCTGGTGATTCCCCATCTGCCACAGGGAGGTGACAACATTTCCCAACGTCACAGAAATACTGTGGAGCCAAATTTTATGCTGCAGGAGATCTCAGGGTAACAAGTGACATGGGGACCAAAGGACAAACAGGAAAGATCTCCCCTACTGCTCTGTCATACTGCCCTAGAGCCTGGAGCTCTGCTGTAGATCAGGGAATTGATCCAGTGCAGCCAAAGGAGCAAACCAAGGCTCAGAGAAGAGCTATCAGCAGGATGCTGCAGAAATCCCCAGGGCTTCCCCAGCTTGCATCTAAAAGTAATGCCAGGCGAAGGGCAGAGCGGTACCGTCAGCCTCAAGAAACGGAGAGATTACGGACGAGGAGTCTTCAGCCTGGAAACGGGATGACTGACCGGGCCAGAGACTGGAATATCATTATTGGTGAAAACAAAGTCAAGATCAAACTGGTTGTTCTCTGTCACAACAACACCCAGGGCTCAGTCTTTGCCCCCCCGCACCCTCCTTTCATCCAAGCTTTTGCTGCTGAATCCTACTGGAGACAGGATATTGTCCCAGTCCTGCACGGCCCTTCCTTCACAAGCTGTTCCCACAGCCACACTGGGATCTGAGCTTTAAAAGTGTCAGGTGGGCCAAATCTAGAGCCCAAAGCTCCGGTGTTCCCGCGGAAGACGTGGCTGGGGGAGCCAGCATGTCCCTTGTCCCTGCTGGCAGCTGGAGCACCCATCACATCCCTCATCTCACAGACATGCACCTCTGCCTCTCCATACCTTTAGATCCTGCTCCTCCTCTTCCATTTTTGGAGCCCCTTGTGATTTTGCTTTTTCCTGGGGCTCCTCAGATTCTGCCTCTTTGTCTGAGCTTGGATCAGTTGCTTCTGTGCTCGGAGCTGCAGGAGAAGGAAGGACAGGTCAGTCCTTGTCCCACCACCACCCTGGAAGTGCCAGCAGCTGGCTGGACACTGTGCCCAGAACCAAAGCCAATGTGGGAAACGGTGGGGAAAGAGCTAGGACCCACCAGAGCCAGTGACAAGAGCCTGAAATTCAAAAGGAGAGATGGTCACTGCTTGGTGTTTTGGTGGTGGGGATCCCTCTAGAAGGATAACATAGGGAGGATTGGAGCTGCTACAGTGCAAAGCAGCAATGAGGGAAGGCCTGGAATACCACCCATCAGGGAAGCAGGAAGAGACTAACCCCCAAAATCTGTCATCTTAATAATCTGTCAATAACAGGTACTAAGTATTAAATAAGTTAATTATCAAAGACTGAAGAGGTCCCCAAAAGCTGCCAAGACTAAAAGGTTTTGCATCTAGATGACTACTTCACTGTCAAAGCAACCAATTCCAACAAGGGAAGTTTGTGACAAAATCCCACAGCCCTGTGGGGGAAGAAACACCAATTCCCAGCATGTCCTGGCACTGGAAGGCAGGACAATTCCCTAAATCACTCTCCAGCAATGGGATGTTCAATTTAAACTGGTTATTTTGGAGTGACAACTCGCTGTTCCCCAGGTTAAGGTGGAAACTGGTGCTGCTGGGAAGAGCTGGCTTTGGGGTTATTTGGAAAGCCCTCTGGCAAAACCATTCATTTTCCTATGCAAAAATGACATCACTGATTTAACGCCAGAGCTGTCACCCAGCTCATGCCCCTGCCTGAAGCAGAGGCGCCTCAGGGCCACAAGAACCCTGGGATGGGGCAGGCACTGACTCCCACTCCAGCAGGACACAGCCTGCTCCAGGCACTTTTGTACCAGTTTTTGCCTTGGAAAAGCAGTTTCATTCAGCTTTCTGTGCTGCAGGCACACAAATCTCGTTCTGGGAAGAGACTGGCACATCCAGAGAAGAGGAGACTCAGGGGAGACCTTCTTGCTCCCCACAATGCCCTGAGAGGAGGGTGGACTCAGGCTCTGCTCCCAGCGAACAAGAGACAGGACAAGAAGAAACAACCTTAAATTGTGCCAGGGGAGATTTAAGTTGGATATTGGGGAAAATTTCTTAACGGAAAGGGCTGTCCAGCCCTGGCACAGGCTGCCCAGGGCTGTGATGGTGTCCCCATCCCTGGAAGGATTTAAAAGCCATGTGGATGTGGCACTTGGGGACATATGTTAGTGGTGGCCTTGGCAGTGCTGGGGGAACAGCTGGACTCCATGACCTCAGAGGGCATTTCCAACCCGAACGATTCCACAATTCTACAGTCTGGGAGTCCCAGAGCTGCTGGCACAGACTGTTCCTTAAAATGCTATAGCTGGTGCCTTTTGGGAAGCACAGCTCTGGGGGATCCAACAGGAACAAGGGGTAATTGTGTATGACTGATATATCCACACACACACCTGTAGATGAACCAGCCCCATAGGAACTGGGGCTGCCTTGCCACAAGGGCTAGAGTTACATTCCCTACACACTGAGTCTGGGGCCCTGGAGTGGCTCCAGGGACACTTCAGCTGTCTGGAATTTGGTACCAGGCACCTCAAAAACAACTTGAGAAGTGGAAGATGACAGTTCCCAGTGTGCCACAGGCTGGGTTTGTGATGTTGGGAGGAATGGGAAGGCAATGGGATGTGAGGCAGCGGTTATCTGTGTTCCTTCTCCCAAGGAACCACTGAATATGGCACTCTCCTCCTTCTGTGGGTAATTAGGATAGAGAGACCGTGGCAGAGGAGCAGCGCTTATCCCAGTGACGCTGGGCTGTGACACAGCCACCCCTCAGCCTGTCCCCACCCGGCACACGTACCTCAGGGCCCTTCCCGGCTCCGCTCTGTGGGTCTTCAGGGAAAGGAGACCCCCTGCTCCTCCCTCCGAAGGGAGCCTTTCCAATTACCTGCTTCTCCTGCTTCCGGGCTCTCCCGGCCCGTTTTGCTGGAGCCTCGACTGGCAGACTCGGGGCTGGCGGCTCCCACAAACAGTTTCCATTTCCCTCTCTTGGAGGCCAGCCTGCGGGATGCATCCTGCGAGGCCGACTGGCTCCCATCCGAGAGCGGGCTGGAGCCCGAAACGCTGCCATCGCCTTCCTCCAAGGCACGCAGCTCTGCCTGCCGAGACACGACATCCCAGTTTATTCCCAGCAATGCCGTGCCTGCGTGGCCCCATTTCCAGGACAAACATCTCCCTTTACCTTTCTCCTCTCCAGCACCATCTCCAGCTCGAGCGTGTCCTGCTCCTCCTCCTCCTCCGCGCTCTCCCCTGACTGCACCACACTGCACAGATCCTCCTGCCCCGTGTCTTCCAGGGGGTCCCTGCTGGGCTCTGGCTCTTTGGGGGCAGCCGGCGCCTCTTCCGCTTTCACCTCCTCTTCCAGAGGTGGCTCAACCTCCTCTTTGCAGATCACTTTCCTCCTCCAACGCTCCTCTTCCTCCTTCACCATGTCGGGCAGGAGCGGGGCCAGGAGGGCTGCGGCCACTCCCTTCCTCTCTTCCTCACTGTTGGAGAGGGCCTGTACTCCCTCATTCACTTCCTGTAGGATGAGCTCCGTGTGAGCTTTCTGGCAGCTGCCAGGGAAAGAGCCCATGCTGCCAGGCCCCTCCTAGGGCTGTGGATGGAGCAGAGCATCCCACCTGCTTCCAAGGAAGCCCAAGGAGGTACCTGCAAGCCCCATGGCAGCCAGAACCCACATGACTGACCTTCTTCACCTCCCGCTTGCCAAGGCCAGTCCCACGGCCAGTGCTGCCTGGGGTCCCCTTCTCCTGAGGGAATGGCTCCGTGGCCGCCACGAAGCTGCCATTGGTGCCTGCCACGGTGCTGCTGAGGAAGAGGAGTGGGAATGAAGGGCGGGATTGGGACAACATCCCCACAGGGCAACATCCTGGAGGTCTCGCCCACCTGTGCTGGTAGTGCTGCAGGCCCTGGACCTGCGTCGCCAAGTACTGCGGCAGCTCCCAGGTCACCTCGTTGCTCTGGGTGTTCCAATAGTAGTAGCAGCCGGTGTTCTCATCCCACACCTCCTGCCAGTCGCCCATCTCCAGCTCTCCCACTGCCGGGGGAACAAGGACAGTCTGTCATTCCCCTCTCCCCGGTGACACCCATTTGTCAGCACCCCCTTTGGAGACAGGAATGGCGCTCACCTCCGGCCAGCGAGCACTGGGTGTCGTACTGCCACTCCGGGGCCGTCGCCGAGCCCATGCCATTGGCTGTGCCCGAGGATGGGCCTGTGCCCGAATCCTTTGGCTCTGGGCGGGGAGGCGTAGGGGGTGGCACAGAGGAGGAGGAAGAGGAGGCAGTGGTGGGCTCAGCGGGCTGTGGAGGGGCTGTGATGGCATCGATCTCCTGTAAAAACAGCATCCCACTGTGAGCTTCAAATCCCAAGCCAAATCAAAGCACTTACTTGACAAGGACAATGTCTTGGACCACGAAACTCCCTTCCTCCCACCACCCCTCTTTCCCCCTTGCCCTCGCCAGAGTGGCACTCACAGCCAGGAAGTTTGCCAGGGTGCTGTCGATGTCAGTAGAATTGCTGCCGTTGGCATCCGTGGAACGGGCCGGCTTTTCCGGGGTCTCACCCTCCTCATCATCGCTGTCGGCATAGGCACCCAGCAGGCACAAACCTCCTAGAGAAGGAAGAGTGAATACTCAGGGGAACTCTCCTGCTGCCACAGGGCATTGGATCTGACCACCCACCCTCCACTCCAGTGGTGCCACTGTCATCCCAGGGGGAACGGCCCCTGTACAACTGCCAGGGTCAGCCTGGGAGGAATCAGTACAAGAACGAGTAAGGAAATGCATTTAAGGATGAGCAATCGCCTCTTGGGAAATAACAGCACAATTAAAATAATTAAAATGGAAACAAGTCCAGCCCCAAAGTGAATTATTTAGGAAAGGGTTAACTCTCTTCCCTTAAAAAGAATAGTTAAATGTGGATAATTACCCTGTGTTAAAAATAGGGGGTTATGGAGATGGGAACAAACACAGTCCCACAAAAACCCCTACGTTTAGGATAGAACCCACCTCTCTTACAACCAGAAAACCCACACTCAGCACCTCCAAAAACTACCTGGAACCTCACAGCCCCCCACTTTTAGGACCAAAACCACCTCACGTTTAGGACCAAACCCTACATATACGACCAAAAAAATCACACAAAGGACCAAATTCCTACCGTCCCGTTTTGGACCCAAAAAATGATATTTGAGAATCAACCCTCCAAATTTAAGACAAAAAGCCCCATTTAGAAGCAGAACTCCCACATTTTTTTGTCATTATTGTGCATCGGGGGTCGCTCCACCTCTAAATTCTGAGATTCTCCCCCTAGTTTTTAAGAGGGGATGTAATCCCGCGTCTCACCCCAGAGCGCTCCCTTACCTGTGGCCTTGACCGCGGCGGGAGCGGGAGGCGGCGGATTGGGCGGGTTGCGGGGCGGCTCCGCCACCGTCTCGGGCTCATCTGCGGGACAGAGGCGTCAATTACAGCGGGCTCAGGCTGGTGGGATCACAGGGGAGGGCGGATCCGGCCCCCCCCGTCCCGCCAGGCCGTGCTAGGCCGCACTAGGCCGCGCCCCGCCAACAAAGCGCCCCCTGCTTCCACCCGCCTTTGTCGCCTTACCCGGTTCGGAGCCCGAGTCGCCCCCCTCGCCCGCGGGTCCCGCCGCCTCGTCGCGGCGC
>VWZT01004612.1:26836-50757 GCA_013397055.1 Pachycephala philippinensis
GGTCCTGCCCCTTGATCCTAGAGCCCCATCCTATCCCAGAGCTCCCTCCTGCCCTACAGCACAATCCTACAGTTCTTCCTGGGGGCTATAGTCCCTTATTATCCTATACCCCCTACCCCTGAACCTCACTTGAGCTATATCCATTGGGGATATAGCTTCATCCTTCCCCAGGGCCCTACAGCTCCATTCTGCCCTATATCCCAGCCCTAGGGCAAGGGCGGTATGGGGATGATGCCAGGAGAGGAGCCCCACAGTCCCTGCTTTTCCCACCACATCCTTATGCACACCTCAAATAACGCTTCCATTTTATTAAAGTTGATCCAAAAACATACCAATAAATAAAAGAAATTCTCAACAGTTCCATATCTGGAGGAGGCGGAGAGCAAGGGGGTGCCATGGCCACATGCCCCAGCTCTGTTGCTCACCCACTGCTGGCAAAAGGGACAGTGAGGGGACACACCCATCAGGCACTCCACCTCCCCGAACCGGATCCTTATGGAAAAACAATGGGTAAAACCAGCACCGCGGGGTGCCATAGTGACGCTCCTGAGGATGTCACCTGGACTAGGGCCGGCAGTACAGGCGCTCCATGGTGGCCACGCTGACCTTCTGCTGGTAGTCCTCCATCCTGTCGTTCAGCTTCTCATAGAGCTGGGAGAGGCAGGAGTCATGAGGGATCCCATCCCGTCCCACTGCCCATCCCACCCTGTCCCTCCATCCCGGTGTTTGGGAACTCGGTACCCACCACAACGCTGTTCTCGCTGGCGCTGCTCTCCCGCAGTGCCTGCAGCAGCTGGTCAATGGCGGTGTAGGGAAGCCACATCGTGGGGGACGTTGGGGACAGAGGGACCTGGAAGGGACAGGAACCCTCACATCATGTCCCCAGGGAACAACCTGCCACATCCCAACAGCAGGTGAGCTCACCTCGATCCCAAAATACTGGTGCCCTTTGCCCAGCACAGCATCCACATACTCCAGGACCAAATCCACGGCCTCCTCCAGCAGATCGTAGTTCAGGTACAGGCGCAGCAGCTCGGCAGCATCCACTTCCTGCCAGAAAGGGGGAAACCCACCTAGGGAATGTGACCAGGACTGGGACCACGCTGAGAGGAACCTGCTCTGAGCCTTGGTACCGGGCATGGAGCACCTGGCAGGTGTCCACTGGAGTAAGGGTGATCCAGCCGCTCTGGGACAGATGGAATTTTGGGGTTTTTGGGAACAGCTGTCTCCCTGTTCTCACCTTGTAGCTGTTAATGAGCCAGTTGGGCAGAGGTATCCCATGTGCCAGGAGCTTGTTGATGACGCAGCGATGGTACAGGCTGTTCTGGGATGGGTAACGCTCCAAGTAGGATGACAGCAGCCTCCAGGCTTCATCTGTGGCACTGCGAGGAAACAGTTTCCCGTGGAATACATGCCAGCAGGTCCTGTCCCTGTCTGTGAGGCCACGGTGTGCTCCAGGTGATGTGGGACAGGGTGGAAGCACAGCTCTGCCCCCATCCCAGGGCCACAGTTCTGGCCTTAGGGGTTTTAAGGACCTGTGACCCTCTGGATTCCCACAGAGCTCCTGTCTCCAGTTTCTTGTCCTCCTGAACTGTGGAGACAGACTTACCTGGACTCCTTGGTGGTGACCAGGGCTGAGAGCTGGTTGGCTGCCAGCCAGTCCCAGGCCTTTGCCTGCGCCGCTTCCCCTCCCAGCTGGAGCTTGATGCACCTGCACGACCAAAAGCCATGGGAAGGTGGGTCCCTCCAGAGCCCAGCCCCTTCCCACCGGCATCAAAGCCACCCCTTGCAGGACTATTCCCAAGGAACAGCCCGGCTGGACTGGCAGGAAAAGAAGACTCTTGGGCAAGTTCCACCCCCAAGCCCCTGCATCACTCCAGCCCTGCGTCCCCTGAGGTGGGAGGGCACCCGGACGTACTTGAAGGTGAGGCCCTCAAAGATGGGCGTCAAGGGCAGCTTGAAGGTTTGGCACAGGGTGATGGCCGAGTCGAAGAGCCCGGCCCGGACCAGCAGAGACACCGTTTCCTCGGGTGTGGAGCTGCCTGAAGGGGAGGAAGAGTGGGTAAAGCCTCCCCCAGTGACACCCCAGTGCTCACTGCGGCCTCGCCCTGTGTTACTCATTGAGAGATGCAGCAGTAGAGCGCCAACAGCCTCCAACACCCTGCAGCAGTACTCCTAAATCCATGGCTGGAGGCTTTCCTGGCCTCCGGAGCATCCCATGAACCCAGGAGTTATCCCCGAAGGGACTGGACAGAGCAGCTGTGACCCACAGTGCTGTCCCTGATGGGGCACCAGCTGGACAGGGACTGGAGAGGAACACAGGTAGCAGCACAAGATAGGCAAATGCTGCTGCTGTTTAGAATCATGGAATTGTTAAGGTTGGAAAAAGATCCCCAAGATCATTGAGGTTAGGGAGGGGACAGCCTCATCACAGGTCTGTATCCAAGCAAACAAGGCATCAGCTCAGCTCTGCACAGAAACTGTGGCACTCGACTCCCTGCGTCACCACTCTGCCCTCAAAGCAGCTGTTCCATCCTTTCCCTGCAATCCCTCACTGGGAAGTCACCTCCTCCTGACATTTAGAGGGGAAAGATATGGATGTGTTGTGTAACTTGTACCAGAGATACTAAAAGGCTCCGGGTGGGAGAGCTGTACCTTCCTGCTCCCCAAAAAGGAACAACTTTGACAACTTTTTAACACGGTTCCATGAAGCAGGATTGTACAGGTAAATAAATTAATCATCAATTAAAAAGGCTGGATTTGATGATCTTGGAGGTCTTTTCCCAACCTTAGTAATTCTATGTTTCCATGATATCCAAAATGCGTTTTTTTGTCCCAACTCAGAAGCTCATCCCACCCCCACTGCAGACCACCATAGCTTGGAAAAGCCAAAAAAAGGTGGAAAACTTAAAATTGGATCTTCTGATGTGCATCTCAGAACCTGCTGAAGTCAGTGGCTGGATTTCATGGCAGGGATGGGAATTTGATGGTCCCTGGCAAGCTTCTGGGTTTGCCTCTGGGGCAGGAAAGAGTGGCTGAACCCCCCTCACCTGCCACAGCTGCTGCTGACACGTCGTGTTCCACCAGGGTCAGCCGGATCCGCGCCAGCAGACATTCCCTCTCCAAATCCTCCAGCTCCAGGATCTCGATCTGGCGAGTGGCTGGAACAGATGGATACTGGGCTCTCAGTATTCCAAAAGGGTCTCACTGGGCACTGTGCAGAATGTCATGGAATCATGGAATGGTTTGGGCTGGAAGGGACCTTAAACTCATCCACTTCCATGGGCAGGGACACTTTCCACTATCCCAGGTTGCTCCAAGCCCCATCCAACCTGACCTTGTACACTGCCAGGGATGGGGCAGCCACAGCTTCTCTGGGCAACCTGTGCCAGGGCCTCAGCACCCTCACAGGGAAGAATTTCTTCCCAGCATTCCATCTAGTCCTGCCCTCTGTCAGTGGGAAGCCATTCCTCCTTGTCCTGGCACTCCATCCCTTGCCCAAAGCCCCTCTCCAGCTCTCTTAGAGCCCCTTTAGCCACTGGAGGCTCCGAGGTCTCCCTGGAGCCCTTGTAAAAGCATCTCTACACCCCTCTCCCATCCTAAGAGGATTTGTACCCCAAAAAGCACCAAAGGAATGATCAGGATTTGCTGACCCTTCCCTGCTCCCTTGACTGTTTACGTCCTTGATACCATCCTCCCGTTCCTCCTCCTCCAGATGTTAGATAATATTTGGGAACAGCTGCTGCTTTGCCTGCCAGGCACACGCCACAAAAAAGAAACTCTTCAGAAAAGCAGGTTTAAAAATACCTGACCTTAAATTTTCCTACTGGAACACTGAGGATAACCTGATCCCACATCCTGGGCTGTGGCAGACACCGGCAGAGCTTATTCCCGACAGAATTCCCAAGGGCACAAACAGCCTTGAACAATTAGAAATTGCCTCAAAAAGCTGGTTTTGTTTTAAATTACAAGTTACTTCCACTAAAAAAAAATGCTGTCAAGGCATCAAGCTGTTAGGAGCAGGCACAGGAGCTCCTTGGGGAATGGCTGTTCCCTTGGGGAAATTCCTGTATTCCCCAGCTGGGAGACACTGGGAGAGTTAACGACCTTAGAATCCCACAAATTATTGATCTGGTGGAGGCAGGAACTGCCCTGAGCCATCTCCCAGCTCACATGGGAGCTGCAGACAGGCTGTGGAAACTCCAGAGGCACAGGAAAGACCAGGACCGGGCACTTACTGGGAACAGCCATGCACTCCCCATCGTGGCTTCTCTTCGGCGACGCTCCCGGGCGCTCGTACTTGCAGGAAAAAGCAAAAAGAGGATTTATACCCACTTGGTTTCTGAAAGATAAATCACTGATAGGATAAATCCCAACAAGAGCTCTCCATTTCAAGCCTTGATTTGGACCAGGGAAGCTGTGCAGTCCCTTGGGAACCCAGGTTACTTTATCCCTGGCTATCAGGAGCATCACGACCAGGTGACCAGGCTGCAGCCACCACCACCCTGAGTCCTGACTGGGATTTGAAACACAAGGCCTGTTGCACTAACTCTCCTCTGGACTGGTATTCCAGCTGTTTGCACTCCCCAAAACATTTGCTGTCTTCAACACAAGGTGATATATTCACGTATCTATCCACCAGCCCATTCCCAAAAGTTATCCTGCTTCCCCCCTGCCCCAAAGAGGGGGAATGGCACAAGGGTGATGGATAGGGTTGATGAGCAGGGCAAGAGAGTTGGCCAAGAGCAGCAGATTAAGAAGCCCAACACCTCTGTTCTCATCGGAAAGGATTTTGGAAGCTCCTTTGCAGGAAGCTCAGCATTCCTACCACAGCTCCAGAGGCTGGCTGCACTATCCAGGCGTACTCCGGGCGGATCAACCGCAGGCAGTTAATGGCAGCCAGGAAACAATTTCCCTGCTTCTGGAGCCCTCGGAGCGTCCGCACCTCCCTGCCCAGCCGCATGCCGTACTCAAACATCACTGTTCCAGCTGAAAACAGGGAAAAGTGCATCAGCCAAGAGCCTGGAGAGGCCACACACCTGGCAGGGGCAGGGAAGGGGTGTCCCAGGTGGGTGGGCAGGTACAAGGAGCCATCCCAAGCTTTACCTTTCCGGTAGTTGTGCCGGTACACGTGGAAGGCGTAGAGCAGCTCGTAGTAGTTGTGAGTCATGAGATCCACGGCCCGAGCGTGGGACTCGATGATCCCAACGACCTGCAGCGCACGGAGGCTCCAGTGGGTCCATAATCCCTTTAAAGGGAGGGTTGTGCCCCACCCCCCACCATGATCCCAGCTCAGGATTACCTCATTGTGCAGGTTCACGTAAGGGAATTCCACCAGGTCCTGGAGCTGGGATCGCTCGCACAGAACCACCACTAGCTGGCGTAGGCAGTCCAGCTGCCTGCAGAGGGAAGCACAACCCTTTGGAGGAGCAGGAACAAACCCAAGATTTAAGCCACGAACAACCACTTTGTGACAAGCTCCTGCTTCCGGATGAGCTCCGCGGGTTTTTTCCTGGCTTAGAACCAGCTTAAACCTTCAAGTTTGTCCTGTGCTGGAAACAGAAGTCCTCTGGAAAGGCCTCTCAGGAGGGCAGTCTCCTTCCCTCAATCAGTTAAAAAGCATTCCTATTTCTCCCCTGTTATTCCAATATTTTTCTCTGCTAGGATAAAGCTTCCTGTACCCAGTTCACTTTCCAAACTGAAAACTCAACACCAAATCTTTTCTTGATTAAACTAAATCAACTTGGCTCCTAAAGCTTTTAAACATAGACTGCTACACATGATCCTTCAGCCTCTTCCCTGTTTTCTTTTCCTTCCATTTTCCTCTTTTGATAGGGTGCCAATCCCATATGTCCTTCAGACGAACGTCCAAAAATGAACTCTACATTTTTAAACCCACCTCTACACATTAACTTAACACAGCAGCCGTCCCCTCCCCTAAAGTGTTGTTTTCCTTTCAGTTTCATGGGAAAATGGGACCATGGAGCTCCCACAAAGGCATAAGCCTGTCACCTACCTGCTTGGATCCGGGTTTTGTGTTAAGGCTACATAGGCTTCGCTATTGTGCCCCAAATCCAAGTGATGTTTGAAGATGCAGGTCCTCAAAGTAGCCTGAAAACAGCACAAATCAGTTAGAAAACCAGCAAGAAATTCCTGTGGAAGAGGTTCCTGAAGAAACAGCTTGCTGGGAAAGAAAGGGCTGTACCTGGCTTCTCCAGTCATCGGCTGATTCCATGATGGCCAGGGTGGCCAGCTCGATGACCAGCTCGGGCAAACCCAGCATCTCCAACAAGCGAAGGACCTGGGGGGAAAAATACTCCAGTAAAGAGTTGGCAAGAGGGTTTTTTGTTGGTTTTTTTTTTTTTTTTTAGGAGCTGCTCCTGCCCCTAAAGATTTTTAAGGGATTAGACTTAAAAAGGGAAGATTTGGGTAAACCACAGGGATCTAGATGAAATCCCAGCACAACAGGACCAGGTTATGGCTTCTCTGGAGGATTCACCTCTGTGCATGGGGGATTTTTGAACCATTTTGGCATTAATGGTTAGTTTTCTGGATCCCAAATCCAGGGAATCCCTCACCAAGAGCCCAGCTCCAGGCTTGCAGCCTGCCTGAACCATGGCATTATGCAGAAGAAAGATCCTATCTCAATTTAAACACACTCATTTTCATTTGCCTCAGAGCTTAATAACCTTCCCCTTAGGCAGCATCTTACATCAAGCCTGGACATGTCTGGCTTCTGCTTCCAGCAGCTGGATCTCATCCTGCCTTTTTCTGCTGGATAACAAAGTCCTTGGCTATTAGGAAACCAATAGGTGGAAAGTACCTAAATTTCACATACTCAGCTTGTCATTACTCCCAAACAAAGTAAACAAAGTACAGATGTTTCACATCCCAAAAACTAAGTTTTCTGAGGCTCAAGTCACTTCCCCCAAAGCCAGGGATTGAGCAGGAATTCCCTCTCCAGTGTGGAAGGAGTTGGTGCCAGTTTACCTGCTCAGGACTGTACCTTGTTATAGTACTGCAGGCGTGGCGTGGAGACCACCTCGCCCTCCTCGGGCTGGATCAGCCTGTCCAGGAACTCCTCTCTTCCCACCTCAGAGGCAGCTTGGCAGAAGCAATCCAAAGCCTAGAAGCAGACCTGGAATCAGCTCGCTATTCCCTCAAGTGACTGATCCACCTGCTGTACGGGTGAGGGGACAGTGCTGCTTGTCCCAAGCTTGTGAGATCTTCCCCAAAAGCAGATCCCACCATGCCGCTCCAATCCCATCCTTTCCCAAAGGAGGCAGAGCTTGGGAAGAATGTTTCCTGTGCACCTCCTCCCTCCCAAGGGAGGGGGTCCCAGTTCCCAGGAAGGAGATGAGGGAAGGCCTCACCTTGTGCCCTTCACCCATGATGAGGTAGCACCTGCCCATCATGAAGCAGCAGGAGCCCATGTTCACGTGGCACCACGGCTGCAGCAGGCGGATGTATTCCTGCGGGAGAGAAGGAATGGGAGTTTGGATTCAGGTCAGCGCTCACTTGTGATCTGCAGGCACCCAGGACCAGCCAAGTTTTTGGTGGCCCCTTTAGCTGCTGTGCTCAGACAAATCCTGTTTCTCCAGCTTGGGGGCTGGTCTTTCCAGCCCCAAAGTCCCCTGGATGCACTGATCATAGAATCCTGGAACGGTTTGGGTTGGAAGGGACCCCTTAAAGCCCATCCTGACCCATGTCCCTGTGAAAGGCAGGGATACGTTCCACTAGCCCAGGTTGCTCCAAGCCCTGTCCGACCTGGCCATGGACACTTCCAGGGATGGGGCAGACACAGCTTCTCTGGGGAACCTGTGCCAGGGCCTCACCACCCCTACATGGAAAGATTTCTTCCCAATATCCCATCTAGCCCTGCCCTCTGTCACTGTGAAGCCATTCCCCCTTGTCCTGTCAGTCTAGGTCCTTGTCCCCTCTCCAGCTCTCTTGGAGCCTCTTTAGGCACTGGAAGAGGCTCCCAGAAGACCTTGGAGCCTTCTGTTCCCCTGGCTGAATATTCCCAGCTCTCCAGAGCAGAGCTGCTCCAGACCTGTAAGGGGGAGATATCCCCCACATGCTCCAGGGAAAAAATCTGCTCTAAACAGCTCCAGTGTATGAAGCACCTGAGGAACAGCTCCCAACACACCCAAAACTCAGACAGGATTCTCCCTACATCCTGTGGCAGGGAACTGCAGATGAAATGTGGACAGAACATGGAGGGCAGAGCTATGGCTGCAGGACAATGGGAAGGCAGGTGCTAGAAGGGGAATACCTGTGCAGGAGAGGGCCAGCAGCCAAGGAAGCACATGGATTACAGCATGTGGGAGGGAGCGCCAACGGCACTGAGGGCACAGATAAAGCGAGATGACCCAGCCTGGGCCTGTGCCAGCAGAGCATCCTCGTCATCCTTAGAGAAGCAGCCATGTCCTGCTAGCAGGGCCGTGGGACTCAGCAGGAATTGGGAGGAGAAACCAGCACTTGGAAGTCAAGTCACCTCTACAGGTGCACAAGCCACAAGCACCTCTTGCCTCACCTTTCCTGGCCACGAGTCTCAAAACCACATGGGAACACATCCGGAGCCCGGATTCACTGCCTGGATTAGCAGCTACAAGGGATAAATCCTGCTCCAGCTTGTCACACACAATGAGCAACAGAGAGAGGCTTGGCCCGTGTCCCAGGCCTCTGCTTTGTCACCAGACCGTCCCCGTGCCCGCCTGCTCCTTGCAAGGAGCTTCCTGTACCCCCCCCAATTTGGGTCACCGTGCTCACAGCAAAGCTGTTACCTCCCTGGGGTCAAGGCACTTAATCCAAGTTTCCGTGACCGACTGGGATCAGGGAGAGGAACAGAAGGCAGTGGAGAGGAGGAGGAGCCAGGCTCTGCGGAGATAAAAGCCTGGAGGAGACACCAGCGAGGCGAAAGAAATGCGAGGAGATTCAAAGCCTGCACATATGCCAGGAGGGAGAATGATGTTGCTCCAATCTTGGCATTTCCTCCCTAAAAACTCTGAAGAATTGAAATTCTTCTCTCAATTCTTCTCAACAGCAACACAAAAGGAAGCAATTCAGCCCCCAGGTATGAGGGGCTGGGAGGATAAAAGGTTCTGCTGAAAAACAGGTCGTCACTAACAGCCTGCCTGGCCCTGGTGCCTGCAGGAGTGCCCAGACAGGGATGAAGCGTCACGTGGAGCTGCAGACAAGGAATTGTGCGGGTCAGAACACGAGCACAAAGCAACTCCAGCTGCCAAGAGCACAGGGAGAGAGGTGGAGGAACAGTGATCTGAAATACAGCAGTCTAAAACCCCTGGAAATCAGCAGTTCACCATCCCTGCTGCTGGGATGCCAGGCGCAGCCAGAGGTGGAATGATGACGAGTGTTTCTCACACTGTTTTTTACTAATAAGGACATTTAAGAAACAGATGAGCCCTTTCTGGGCTGAAGAAATCCTTCTGAACCCAGGTCCCGTGGGCAGTCATGGACAAAGGTGGTACAGGAAAGGCTGTGGGCACACCAGCAGCCAACAAGCTCTAGGATTGCTGGGATATTTAAACAGGCTCTGCAAAGATGTTTCAGGTGCACAGCATCACACGGGCAGACAAGCCCTGGGAGAATGAACTCCTCCATGGAAAGGGAATAGTGTAAACCTGAGTATCTGGATGCTCTTGAAAACAGATGAAAGAGAAAATTCAGAAGATGATTCCCCCATGGCAGGGGAGTGGAATGAGATGAGCTTCAAGGTCCTTTCCAACCCAAACCATTCTGGGATTCCATGATCTTACATCACTCCCCATCAAACACTCTGCGGCACTGTCTCAGCTCAGACAGCAGTAATTAGGGGTGGTGGTTTTAAACTAAAACTGGGGAGATTTACATTGGATATTGGGAAGGAATTCTTCTCTGTGAGGGTGGGGAGGCCCTGGCACAAGTTGCCCAGAGAAGCTGTGGTTGCCCCATCCCTGGAAGTGTCCAGTGTCAGGTTGGACAGGGCTTGGAGCAACCTGGGATAGTGCAGGGTATCACTGTCCATGGCAGGGGATGGAACTGAATGAGCTCTGAAGTCCCTTCCAACCCAAACCATTCTAGGATTCCATGACCAGGGGAAAGCAGAACTCCAGCACTTGGAAAGATGATGTTTTGGGGAGTTTTCCAGCACCTGTGAGAGGGCTGGCGTGATGCACTCACCTGGAGCTGGGTGTACTGACAGCTCCCCATCAGGCACTCTGGGAAGAGGAAGCTGGGATTGCTGGGCCATCTGAGCAGAGGTTAAGGAACACAGGAGAATCCAGTCTGGAGAGCTTGGAGAACTAGTCTGGAAGGCAACATGCCTCTCATGCTCCGTTTGTGGGGGGAAAGGAGAGAAGATTAAGCTGCTCTTTATACAAGTCATTATTGTGTAATAAGATTTATCCATATTAGAACAAAATCACCAGTACATCTAATCCCTAACCTCTGTTACCCTTCCAAATCCCCCAGCATCCCGCCCCACCAAGTCAAGCAGTGAGAGCTCAGGGGCTTAAAGTCAAAAACTCAAATCCTTTATCGTGCACCTAAACAGGATGAAATCTATGAAATCTTAAAATACCCACAAATCCCATTAATGCCAACAACCTCGCTCCTTCAGGAGGCTTGTCTTAGAAATTTGGGGGTGGAAAGCTGCTTTTGGAACAGCAGGAGGCTCAGTGGCAATGGATTCACAGCCAAGGATACAGGAGAGGCAGAAAATCAGCCACTATTGAGGTGATGAGGTGGGGCCAGTTCAAACTTGTCTCAGCCAAAGAGGTGTTTGGTTGCAGGAACAGTCGGGATATGATGTGTTTTCTGGCCACTTCCTGGAAGAAGAGCTCCACGATTGTTTGAGGGCCGGATACTGGAAGTAAAAATTAAAGGAACAGTGAATACAGGGCCTGCAGCAGAGATCCCAGGTTTTCCACCCTGTGCTGTGCTCATCAGCCCAAACAGCACAGATTAAGTCAGGGCAAACCAAAAGCACGTTCCACACTCCAACTTGTTGGTTTTGGATTTCTCCTGCCGTCTGGTTAAGTCAGAGGGAGCAGCAGGAGATCAAAGCGCCCCATCCTGCAGTGTTTGTTAACCACAGCTCAATTAAAACACACAAAAAAAGGGCTCTGCTCCCTCTCCACTTGTTATTCCCAGCCCAGCTGCAGCTTTCTAGCAGGACAGGGGTGAGGGAGTGCTGAGCTGGCTGTTCCAGTCCCTCCCGCCTCATTCCAGCACCCCAAAAATCCCCCCTTACTGACTGTTCCCAACGCCTCTCCCCGAGCTGCCACCTCCTTCCCTATGTTTCACATATTTTTCCCCAAAGAACAGTGGCCAAATAGGACTCTCCTCATGAGCCAGCCAAGAAATAACCCACGACACCGGCGCACACAAAGGATGTTTTCAACTTCCCTGACATTTCCAGCTGCCTCCTGCACCCAGACTCTCCATCAGGGAGAGCTCGGGCTCTGAGGATCACTGATGTCAGAAAGTGGAAGAAGTTCTTTCCCACCTCACATGTGGCACTGCTGCCTGTTTGTCCCAGATTTTCCCAGCTCCTTCTGAAGTATCTCAGCCTCCAAGTGCTGACTAGTCACAGCAGGCTCCTACCTGCATGTTTTCTTCCCATCCCTGTTCACCTCCTCCCTCTGGAACCACTTCAAGGCCCACATTTCCCTAATTAAGGTGCCTTATATTCTCCCAATAAAAAACTAACCCAAAACTTACATCTTTGCAGCAAAACTTAAAAAATACGAACCAAATATCAGCTGCAATGTTTTGGGGAGGTATTTCCACATTTTCAAACACGTTTTGAGCCAGTACTTCTACATTTTAATGCTTCCCTGAGCTGCTGCAGGGTAAAGGCTGGAAAAAAGGACAGGTTGGATGGAGCAGGTTGCTCTGAGCAACTCCAGCTAGTGGAAGGTGTCCCTGCCATGGCAGGGGGTGGAACTGGATGAGCTTTAAGGTCCTTCCAACCCAAATCATTCCAGGATTCTGTGACAGACCTGGTCTGAGCTACTACAGCCACTGTAAAGTACATGAGGGGTGAGTTTGGTTGATGCTGCAGGGGTTAGAATGAAAAACTTTGGGCTGAGTGAGGCATTCCCAGCCTTCTCAGGCTGAGAGCAAAATCCGAGTCCAGCCTCCAAGATCCTTTGTTGTTGTTGTGGGTTTTTGTTTTTTTTTTTTTGTGGACAGCCTGACAAACATCCCCACTTAAATCAGGGTCATTCAACCACACAGTCCATTAGCTCCCTGCATAAAGCACTTCTCTCAGGTGGCAGAGACAGGCTTAAATATCAGAAAGGGAGAGTTGATGATCCGTGGACACCTTACCCAGTTTGTGTGGTGTCAGAGCCGTGGTGTCTGCTAACTCCAACACGGAGAGATGCTGCAGATTAGATTCCCTAGGGAAGAAAGGAGCCATCAGTGAAGAGACAACAAAACGCCTCCTGCTTTAATTGTGCTCATTGTTCAACTCCCACGGAGCACAGAACAGCAAGGCTTCGCAGGGCAGATTTAGCACAAGACAGAGTCAGCTCAGAACACGGAAGGGAAAAAAAACCCTCCCCAGTGCTCCTGGAGTGATACTCCCACAGCAACCACCTGCTTTCTACACCAGGAAGGGCATTTCAGGTGGATTCAGGAGGAATCAAAGCCAGGCCAGGTAGAGACTTACAGCGTATCCACAGGGACGTCGGAGGCCAGGCACTGGCTCGCCCACTGGATCAGGAAGTAGGACAGCAGCAGGGGAGAGGTGCGGTGCAGCAAGTCCTGCTGGGACTGGAAGAGCTGTCCCCCTCCCAAAACCATCTGCAAGGAGAGCACAGAGCTTGGCACACTTGGAGCAACATGACAAGGGCAACCAGAGAGGTTTGTGTCAGGCCCAGCTCGTCCCTCCTGCCAACACCAAGGTGCTCAACAGCCTGGCAGGAACTCAGCCCTCCCAGGGAACCAGCAGGAAGGACTCTTGCCCCACCTCTGGAAGTGCTCAAGGCCAGGTTGGAAGGTGCTGGCCTAGTGGAAAATGCCCCTGCCCATGTCAGGGGCTTGGAATTAAAGAGTCTTTAAGATCCCTTCCAACCCAAAGCATTCCAAGATTGTTGTCCCTGAGACTGAAATGATGGCTTTGCTGCAGAGATCACCTCAGGGTCTCCATAAGCTCCAGCAAAGAGCAGGAGCCACAGGAGAAGAAGCAATCCAAGCTTTTGAAGGACACAGGCACGTCAAGGCGGGAAAGCAGCAGGTCACATGCCTCATGGTCTGGGAGAGCCCAGCTCCAGAGGGCACCTTGCAACACACCTTAAATGCTACCAGGACAACCTTATCCAGGAAAAAGGGATTTATTTTCAACCAGGAAACTCCTGGTTATTTTTAAGTAAATAATATTGGTTTAAACAAGGCTGTCCTTGTCTGGGGACTTGTTCCGCATCCCTGCGTCCATCCAAAGCAGCAGCACCGTGCCTCATGTGGTCCCAGGCCCAATGGGACAGACCCAGACCAGTCCATCCGACCACCTCAAACACAGCTACCATAGTGGGGGCTGTTTGCTCCGGCTGGAGCAGCTTCCAAGGGGCTGAAGCTGCAGCCTTGGAGTGTGCTTCAAGACAGTGGAGCTGCCATCGGTGCTGTGAGAGGGATGGGGATAGCTGGGAGAGCTGCATGTGCTGATTCATACAGGAGGCTGGAATCCATGCCCTCCTCCCACAAATACAGCTTGGCTTCCTGCTTCCTGGTGCTCAGCGTGGAATAAAGGGAATTAGGCTGCTTTGCTTAGGAAGACAAAAGCAGCTGGAGGAGAGAGTAGGACCTGCCCAAGCCTCGGGCTATTCCAACAGCCTTGCGGGAAGAGACAGAGCTCCGCCCTGCACCACCAGCAGAACCCCAGAGGATTCCCAAGTCCCAGGAGCGTGGCAGTAGCTCCGGGGGCTGTACTCACGGGATCTCCGAGGCGCAGCAGGAGCTGCTGGAGGATGAGCAGGTCCCGGCAGAGGAGGAAGCGGACGGTGCAGATCTTGGCCACCCCCCCGCACACCACATGTGCCGCGGTGCTGCTGCCGAACAGCTGGGACAGGCTCATGCGCAGCGCCAGGTGAGGAGCTGCGGGGAAAACCACCCAGGTGAGGCAGGAGCAGCACAGGCAGGAACAATTCCCAGGATAAAGACACTTCCCAGTGTTTCCCAGAAGCTGGCAAACAGCTTTCACCTCTTTCCATGTCAGCGTCTGTCTCGTAGTCCATCTCTCGGATGAGCAACCCAATGGCATGGATGGGGTTCCTGATCTCCTGCAGTTTGCTGTGGATATCCTCCATCACATTTTCCCTGCAAAATCAGAAAGATCCTCATCATCACGAACGGCAACCTCAGGTTCCAACTGAAGAGGGCTCCCTTACGCTCCCTTCCAGTGAGGATCAGTATCTGATCAGCCTGGACATTCCTAACTGGAATCCTTGGCTGGCTTGTGAGTTTTATTACAGCGCCTGCAGGGACCAGTCTATTTATTCCACTCCCTCAGGCTACCAGGAAATACCAGCCAGATAGCTGGCATTCCAGGAGGGAATGATTTCAGGTTAGCACAGGAACCACACGGTTTGACCAAGGCTCTGACCTCTCCCTACTGTCTCCAGGCACTTCTTTCCACCTCTAACAGGAATTTGTCCCTCTCCTGCTCTCTAGGTTTTGGATGGAAGACCCTGCTAATGACATCAAACCACGGTCCCCATCCCTGGAAAAGTCCTTTCCAGCACAGGGCAAGGAGCACACCTCTCAAACGCCCTTGGATGTCAAACAAGGACAGCTTGGGACAATCCCAGCTCAGCCACCCTGAGAAGCTTCTGGAAAACACATCTCCTTACGTGTCATTAGCTATCAAGTCCTCCAGGATCTGCTCTGCAGCCTTTTCTGGAGGCTGGAGGCGGGAGCAAGCCATTTCCATGATGAATGCCATTTCCATGGAAATTGATTCTCCGATCAGGCGAAGGCACTGGACAAGACAGACAACATCACGAGACATCTCCAAATCTGCAATGAAAGAATCTAACTGTGTATTTTCCAAGAGATTTCCAAGGGAAAGTGGGAAGACCATGCAAAAGCCAGTTAGTTCAGCTCCTATCACCAGTAACAGCAGACTGGTCCCAGTTCCCGGTGCCAAACCCTTCCTCAGTAACGAGGAGGCTAATTTAAAGCTCAGGAGTTGACAAGAGAAAGATTTGGGCTTTATTATTTGGAAAATACAAAATGATGCAACAATAAAAAAATTAAATTCCCTCCAAGGGATCTTTTCCAGCCCCAGCTTGAAAGGAAATAATTAGTGCAAAAAAATTTATCTTGGAGAAAATGGCTCAGCTTGGTTCTGCAATCCTTTACAGATGAGATTTTAAATTAAATCCCATTTTTTGAGACTGTGACTGTTTAAAACAGCCAGGGCAGGAACTGCTGGGACTCCCAAATCCAGCCCAGGCCTCCAGCTTTCCTTCCCTCTGCTCCACAAAAACCTCAACCAAACGGATGACAATCCCGCTTTATAAAAATACATAAAAATCACTCAAGCATGGAAGTGGAGCTTAGGTAACATTTTCCATTGCCTTTTTCCTAGTGAAACAGCATTTCAGGGCCAGCAAAGCACAGAGGGCACTCTGGTGACAATATTAATGACATGTTTTCCATGCTCTGGCATCCACTTCCCGGAGACAAGGAACAGCACGGCCCCTTTCCACAGCTGATGTGAAAACATTTCATAAATCCTGGAATGGTTTGGGTTGGAAAGGACCTTAAAGCCCATCCAGTCCCACCCCCTGCCATGGGCAGGGACATGTTCTACTAGCCCAGGTTGCTGCAGGCCCTGTCCAACCTGGCACTGAACACTTCCAGGGATGAGGCAGCCACAGCTTCTCCGGGCAATCTGTGCCAGGGCCTCTCCACCCTCACAGAGAATTTCTCCCAACCCAAACAATTCCATGATTCCATGGGCAGCCTTGACACTATTTTCTAATTGCTGGTGTGAGCATGATGGCAAGTTTCCCAAAATAAGTATCCCTGCAAAGCCAAAATAAAACTATCTCCATGCAACAGGGGAGCAGGAGCTCAAGAGATCTCTGTGGAAGCTCCCACATCCCAGACAGGAGAGAAAAAACTCAGTGTCTCCTCACCTTCAAAGATGGCAGCATCGTCCTCGGTCAGGAGGTGCTCGTTGGAGAGGAGATAGAGATGATCCACCAAGGAGCAGGGCACGAGGAAGGACACGGAGCCCTGAAAGGTGAGGAGAAAGTCCTTTAGCTTCCCAAATCCTCTGGAGAAACTTGTCCAGGGAATCTCACCCATCGCCCAGCCTCACCTTCTTCAGCAGGCACACCATGCTGGTGTAGGGGTTCAGGTGCAAGGCCAGGGGCCGGGAAAGAGCTTCCTGGTACTGCAGGCAGCAGGCATAAAACTTGGACCAGAATTCCACCTGCAGTTGCCAAAACTCCTCCGGGGAGCACTCGTATTCCGTCACACTGCCCTGGAACTAGTGGGGAGAAAACAAGGGAATCAGGAATAGTGGAGTAAAATAAGGACAAACAAGATAAAGTGAAGGAAATTCAGACCCAAAAGGACAAAGGCATCTCTCAGATAGGTCCTCTAGTAATTGTTATTTGGATTATTTGGAAGATAATCCCTCTGTCTTGGATTTCCTTCCAAAATGATGAGCAACAGCTCTGCATGGTGGTGGACTGGGCAGCATGTGATGGGTGACCAAAGTGCATGCACGGAGCAGAGACACAACACCCAGAAGGATTCCAAAAACCCAAGAGGGAAAGGAAATCCCAGGCAGGAAGGATGAAGACTTGTACTTTTTAAAAAGTCACATCATTCCCTTTGGAGAAATAAAGGATAAGCCAAGGCCTGGGATCACTCGGCACCTAAAACATCACGACACCATGTACAACACAATAACCTGGAAGGAAAATCCATCTCACCTCGTTTTCCACGGCTAAGGTGACCTCTTTCCTTAACTCATCCCACGTCAGATTCATGTGCCTCTCAGTTCCTTGAGAAAAGATCTGCAAAGCAGCACAGGAAACTCGGATTTTAGGGCAAAATAAAAGTCTCACCAAGGGTTCAAGCAGCACTGAGTGAGGTAAAGCAGGACAAGAGCATAAGCCAGCACTTTGTGGGATGGAAGTGTTAAAAGAAAGGTCTGGATGCTAAATTTGGGATACATGGATGCATGGCAGTGTGCAGCCACCACACCTCAAGGGATTTAAAAGCCATGTGATGTGGCACTCGGGGATGTGGGTTATTGGTGACCTTGGCAGTGCTGGAGGGAACGGTTGGATTCCACCATCTCAGAGAGCTTTTCCAACCTGAATAATTCCATGATTCCATGACATATCCTGACAAACAGCACCACGGGATGCTGAGTCCCCATTCTCCTGGCTAAATCAGCAGGAATGAAAAACAAGCTCAGCAACTTGCTGTGCTATCCAAGGGGAAAAAAACCCCAATCATCTGGATTCCAGGTTCCGCCTCCGGCTGCGGGCACACAGCGGCTGCAGCGTGGCCACCAACTCGCTCCAGGGATTCCCCATGAAAACAAGCCTGGCAAGAGCTCCAAGGAATCCTGCTGCCTCACATCTAAAGAGCCAGGAAGAGGATGAACAGAGAGCAACCCAAATTCCCTCCCACCTACCTGCAAAGCCTTCTGGATAGCTGCATTACTGAACCGGCCCGGCATGAAGAGATATTCCAGGTAGGTTTCCTGCAAAAAGATCATGACTTAAGGAAGCACAAGGATAAGGAGAACATTTAAGCTGCTGTTTCTGGCCTTTCCTCCCATTCTCAATGTCATCCCCTGGATCTGTGTTTCTGTCCACACCCTGCTCCAGCCTGGGATCAAAAAAAGCCTCCTGCACACTCCAGACTTTGTTTATTCCCATTTTTATTCCTGAGTGACCCCATTATTTTTTGGTGCTGTTTTATGTCTGGCTCACCCTGGGGTCCTGATCCTGTCGGACTGTCACCTCCTCCTCAGGGAGCGGCTGCACAAACACCTGATTCCACTGGCCTGCAACATTCCTGGAAGGAAACAAACCTGGAATCAGCTTGGCATCCACCTGAACCAAACCTGTGGCTTTCCTCAGCAATAACAACCCTCCAGGTATGGAAACAGGAGGTTTGCACAGTGACAAGGGACAGATTTTGGCAGGAGAGGTTAACTGTGGCATTCCTAGCGATAAGCAGATGGAACAGGTTAGAATCCTTCATTTTAATCAACGTTCTCCCCATCCCACGAGCTCACAAGCAACTCTCAGACTGACCAGTAGCTTCTTCTCCCAAAATTTGCACACTCACAGCATTTTTCATCCACTGTTCAACTCCCTGGCTCTGCACCAACCCACCCTCTCAGCTTTATATTCAGGGATGATCCTTTCCTATCACCATCTCCCCGAAACACGTTTTTTCCTGGAAGGGACCACCTGGTTGTTTTGAAGGAGCTGTGGAGAAGCAAGCACAGCGCTCCCTCTGCCACGCTCAAACTCCACTTTCAGCAATCCTGCTGACTGGATTTTTACATTTTCCATGTTCCGGCAGCTTGAGTATAAACCTCTAAGTTGAGGAGCTCTGTCAGGGTTTTCCTGCAGTTATCCCTGTGATCCATGCCCAAAACTCACTGCTCGAAGTTGATGTATTTCACAACAGTTTGGTTCTCCTCGTTGTGCCACAGTGCCCAGATCTCGGCTGAGGTTAAGGCAAAGTCAACCAGAGTCTCCTAGGAAAGAGGGAAAGAGCCAATTTCCTTTCTTATCCCCAAATTAGAGTACAGCAGAGAAAGGTAACAACAGCAAAACATTCCCCTGTGGAATTTAACAGGCTTTGGGAATTGTTCAGCCTGGAAAAGAGAAAGCTTTGGGGTGAACTAATTGCCCCTTCCAGGACCTGGAGGAAGCCTACAAGAAAGATGGAGAGGGACTTTGGACAAGGGCCTGGAGTGACGGGACAAGGCAGAATGACTCTAAACAGAAAAAGAGAAGATTCAGATGGGATATTGGGAAGAAATTGTTCCCTGTGAGGGTGCTGAGGTTGCCCAGAGAAGCTGTGGCTGCCCCATCCCTGAAAGTGTCCAAGGCCAGGCTGGACAGGGCTTGGAGCAACCTGGTCTAGTGGAAGATGTCTCGGCCCATGGCAGGAGGTTGGAACAAGATGAGCTTTAAGGGGTCCCTTCCAACCCAACCATTCCATGACTCTATGATTTAAATCCCAAAGTCCAGGCCTCTCCCTCCTGGGGGCCAGGCCCCAGCTCTCACCTGCGAGGAGAACAGGGAGGAGATGTGGTCAAGGCTGTAGCGGTTGCTCTCAGTGCTCACCAGCTGGAAGACACAAAACTATAAACACACCTCATAAATCATTTGCTGAAGGACTAAACCAACACATCTCAGGGAATCTCATCATTCCAGTCCCTCTCCCTGCCTGGTGCTAGGGGTAACAGAACCCAGAGGACAAGAGAGGTGAGCTGAGCACACCACTGGACCCTCTGTACCGACATCCCGGCTTCACCCTTCTCCCCAAGGACTCATCCCTGACTGGACCCGAAGGACTCCCAGCCCTTCCTAAACACTAAACCTGAAAAACTGTAAGATCACCACACCTGGCACTGCCAGTGACCACAAGATGCGGGAAAAGAAGGAGACTAAGGTGGGAAAGCCCCAGTTCCTCAGCTGCAGGCCCAGCTCTGCGTGTTCTTCCCAGAGCAGAGCACTCATGGGACAGCAGGACTCATGTTACACACTCCTGTTCTGTGTGGGAATTCCCTGGAGAACAGGATAAGCTGTCCAACAGATGAGCCTGGTTTGTGCTGTCATTCCCCTCCTGCTAAATTTATCGTTCTCCACAAAAAGTTCTCCCCAAGCTGCAGAAGCATCCACACGCTCCCAGGAGCCTGGCGTAAACACACCATCAGCATTTCCATGCTTTTAGCTCCTTTTGGACCTTTCCTTTTCACACGGCACATCCATGCTTTTGGAGCAGGAGGTAAACAAGTGAACTAGCCCTCACGATCAGCTTAGTCACATAGGGAATTCTACTCCCATGGCTCGGGCACACATATCTGGGAGTGTTGTGAGGGGAAAAATGTTTATTTAGAAAGCACTGATCCCTTCAGAGGGTCACAGGTGAAACTTTTCCCTATTTCTTGCCTTCCAAACCCGAGTCCTAGGGGAATGACTCCTCTTCCCGCAGCCTGAAGAGCCCGTGGCTCCATACCTGCCCTCGCTTGGGAGCGTGCATGTAGACTCCCAGGTAAAGGCCCAGGGACTGGGAGAAGGCCAGGCGCAGGCGGTGCCCAGTGCCAGCTGCCAGCCGCAGGTCCTTGCTGACTGGCATGAATTCCAGCAGATCCGCCACCATCAGGCACATCTGATCCTGCGAACAACAAAAGCATCGGGAGAGCAGCTTAGGAAAGACTCAGGATTGAGAAACTGCTCGTCTCCCTCCTCTCTTTCCCCTTCCAGACAACATCTGCCCAGAGTTTTCCACGAAGAATGTAAATTAAGGTTCCATATATTTACCTGAACCACTCAATGGCTTCTCCCAGCCCACCTGGGCCCCTTTCCCACCAATCCCACGGGCTGCCGGAGCCCAGGCACGTAGGATAAAGCTTCCCCTCCCTCCCACGGCACATTCCAGTGCCACTGAGCCGTGAAAGTGCTGTGCTGCTCCATTAGCTCCGGCACTCAATATCTGGAGCAAGAGGCTTTTATTAACTTCTTGTTGACAAAGACACTTTCATTACTGCTGAAAGCAGGAGAAAATCCATTCGGGATGGCTCTTTGGGACTCAAAGCACTCCTGCCTGCCTTCCCAAATGCTCCAGTAGGTCTGGAAATAACTCTCATCCCAGGAATAAGGCTGGGCAGGAAACCCCTCGCTTCCCAGACACTGCTACAAACACACACCACGACTGTTCTCACATACTGTCCCAAATCCCAGTGTGGAGAAGCCACAGAGACAATTTAATAGAAAACAGATCCATGCCAAGCACTCACCCGTGATTCCTTGGGCTTCATTTTGCTCCCCCAAACCCAGGTTCTGCTCACCTTGTAGGACCACATCCGGAGCTTATGGTCCTGGCAGAGGGCGAAGAGGAAGGCATCGTGATCCAGGCAGTGCACGGAGAGGCTGACGGGCACATCCGAGGGACCACCATCGCCTCTGGAAAACCAGAGGTTATATCAACACCTTCAAAGAAAATTCCCCATCCCTGGAAGTGTCCAAACCCAGCCTGGACAGGGCTTGGAGCAACCTGATCTGGTGGAAGATATCCCTGCCCTAGGCAGGGGGTGGGACTGGATGAGCTTTAAGGCCCCTTCCCACTCAAATCATTCCAGGATTTCATGATTCTAAAATCAAGGCAGTTGCACAGATCCAAGGCACTTGGTTCCACCATTGTGTTTAAATCCAAATAAACCAGTGGGGCGAGACCAGAAGGGAATGTTTCAGCATCCACAGATCAGTGGATCCCACCACACCAGTGACACCCAGTCCTTCACTTGCTTTGGTAGAGCTGAAGCACATTCCCACTTCCCCATCCCCAGCCTGGTACTTGCAGAATGCAGGTGAAGGATCCAGAGGGAAAAAAGGATCCAAGCAACCCCAAACATGGACCCGAGCAGCCCCCAGCACGGATCCTACTAGCCTCTGACAAGGATCCAAGAAGCCACAAGCAAGGCTGCTGACAGCCCCCAGGCGATACCCGCTCCCCGATGGCCAAAGTCACTCAGAGCATTAAGGGACTCACTCCCACTTCCAAGGAAAAGGCCCTAGGATTTGGCTGTGCATTCTAAGCCACCCTAACAATCCCAACCCTAAAGATCCCAATCTGCCACGGAGCATCCGTGTGATCCCCACATAACTGCTGCTTGTCAGGAATGCGCCTGGCTCCTCAGCACCAGGGCAGAGTAATCCCTAATCCACACTGGCTGCGAGCCACATCCTGGGCAAATCCTTGGAGGCCAATTACTAGAGAACATATTCACAGACACACAGAACCAGCAGGACCCTGCTAATCCAGCATTCCGCTCCCAACTTCCGTACTCTGATAGCTCCTGTGACCCTGTTAACTTTTTTGGGTGGAGTATTTATAGGTGCCTATGTGTCTCGAGCTAAAAATTCCAGGTGAGGGGATCCAGGAGCCAAAATTAGCTCCATTTATCCATCTCCAGGCATTCACCTGATGGCAGTTGGCATCCAGCCTGTGAGGAAACGCTGCACCACCGAGCTCTGCTTCAACTCCACGACAGAAACACTTCCTTCAAAAACAAAAGGAAAATCAAAAAATGAAGATTAAATGAAATTCCAAGATGGGAGAGGGGTTTGTAATGACCAATCCTTACCCGGAGCACCGGGAGGAGGCAGCTTAAGGACAAAGATCCCTCCCGAGGCAGAGGGAAGGGCGAAGAGAGCCTCCCCCTCACTGCTCAGCCAGGCTGCAGAGGCCACGGAGTTGGGAGCCAGCCCTGGCACGCTGGGAATCACGTAGTAATTGGAAGGATCCCTGATGTGGATTTTGCTGATATCCGTAAACACAGACTGCACTTGGCTCTCCGTTATCAGCTCCTGGGGGGAAACAGGAGAAAACAGCCTGAAGTTGTGCCAGGGGAGGTTTAGCTTGGGTATCAGGGAAAATTCCTTCGCGGAAGGGGTTATCAGGCATTGGAACAGGCTCCAGTGGTGGAGTTCCCATCCCGTGTGGATGTGGCGCCTGGGGACATGGGTGGCCTTGGCACTGCTGGGGAATTGGCTGGACTCCATGATCCTAGAGGATTCCATAAAACAGCAAATCCTGAGCACACATGTCTAAGGCACAGAAAAAAAAAAACACCAGACACTGATGGAATGGTAACTGTCTCCTTGATAGAAAGGATTTTTCCAGTAAAAAATTTCTGGGATAGCTCAGAGAAAACTGCTGGTGACAAATCCCAGGAAGAGCAGTTCTGCCACAGCACACGGTCATCCCTCGGGAAAGCTCTCTGGAGCTCTAAAAGCAGAAGAGAAGCTCTCCAAGACAGTACAAGATCCTGGCAAAAAGCAGGCATAAGAGGAAAAGTGAGAGCAAATGGCTTGAATCACGTAATCCTGGAACGGTTTCAGTCAGAAGGGACCTTAAAAACCATCCAGTTCCAACCCACATCCATGGAAAGATGCTAAATGTGATATAAACCCTGGCTATGATCCATCTTTCACATGAAATATAGATTCCAACCCAAACAAAACCAGCCTTCAGCCTTCTCAGCTGGGGAAAAAAAAGACAATCCAACCAGGAAGCGCTCTGGAAAAGCCCAGGCTCATTCCCAGCAGCAGCTCAACTCCAGTGTCACCAGAGTCCACATGAAACAGGTGGGAGACCCAGCCAGTTCCTGAGCAAAACAGGGCTAAATTCCCCAAACCTCCTCTTTTCCCTCTTGTTCCCGATGTATCCTGGGGTCACCTGCCCCTTCCAAAGCCCTCCCTGTGGTGACTGCGTCGCCTGCCCCGGCCCCCGGCGGCATTCCCGGCACTCACGCTGCGGTAGAGGCGGGCGGGATGCGGGAGCAGCAGCCGGTGCACGGTCTGCGCCGTGAGCAGCAGCACCACCAGGTGACTCTGCACCTCGCACAGGTGGATCCCGCCCGGCAGGAACGGGCAGCCCTGGATCCGCAGCCGCACCGCGTTGTTCAGCAGGTTCACGTCCAGGGACTCCTCCACCAGCTCCACCGTGTCCCCCGACGTGCTCCTGCGGGAACAGAGGAGCAGGCATAAGGATGAGGAGGGTCTGAGATGGGGAGAAAAGGGTAGACATGAGGATGAGGAGGATCTGAGGGACAGGAGGGTCTCACAGGGGTGAGAAGGGGAGAGGTGTGGATGAGAAGAGTCCAAGCGCGGCAAGGCGGACGGGGGCGTGCACTCACC
>VWZT01004612.1:61470-71805 GCA_013397055.1 Pachycephala philippinensis
CGGGGGCAGGGGGAGGGGAAGGCTCTGTGCCTTCCCGTGGCTGCCCCGACACTCCATGATGGCCGCACTCAGCCCCTGCAGCCAGGCCTGCAGCTCCTCCTGCAGGCACAGGGGGGTGGTCAGGGGGGCTCCCCTGGCCCCTCAGTAGCGTTCCAGCCACTGCCAGGGCCCCCTGGGTGATGCCAGTTGCTCCAGGTTTTCCCCAGGTACCCCTGTCCCCTTGGGCACTGCCAGCCCCTTACCGTGTCCTCGTGGCACCCTGGGCCATCCCCTGCCCCTCTGAGCATTGCTGGCCACTGCTGACCACGCCCCCTGGCCATCCCTGTGTACCCCTGGTCACTGCTGGCCACCACCACCATGTCCCCTGGACGTCTACAGCCACCCCATGAACCCCTGGGCACCACTGGTGTACCCCTGGGAACAACCAGCCACACTTTGTCCCTCTGGACCTCTCTGACCACCCCGTGTCCCCTGGGCACCACTGGCCACCCCATGGGCACTGCTGACCACCAGCACATCCCCCAGCCACCCTGTGCCCCTTGGGCTCCACCAGCCATCCCATGTCCCCCCAGGCCACCCCTCACCTCGTCCTTGCCATGGAACAGCCACTCGCTGCCATTGCTGAGCCTAGGGACAGAGCACAGACACCAGTGCCACGCCTGCCCACTGTGTCACCCCGCGTGGTGCCACGCCCTCACCTGAGCTTGAAGACGTGTTTCTTCTTCTTGTAGCCCGCGGGCACCTCGCAGCGGGCGTCCCACAGCCCCAGGGGCTCCTCGCCCTGGCATGGCAGCCCCAGCGCGCGGCTCTTGGCGTCCTTGAAGAAGGCGAGCTGGCCACCCCGCAGGACACAGTACCGCGTGCTCCACGACCTGTGCCAGCACGGTGTCACCCCGGGGACACCGCCCCGCCGGGGACACCGCGCTTGCCGCTGCCGCCGTGCCTACCGGTTGGATGCGCGCTTGGTGGCCGCCTCCAGGTCGTGCTTGCGGCCGAGGTAGCCCTCCAGCTGGACGCTGCTGACGCGGGCGGGCAGCGTGGCCGGCTCCTCTGGCTCCTCCCGCGGTGGCCGTGGGGTCGGTGACACCGGCTCCTCGTCACCCGTCCTCGGCGCCAGCTGTCGCGAGGCAACGGCGGGGTTACGCCGCTGTGTCGCCCACCCACCGCCACTGATGGACCCGCGGCAAGGGGTTGTCCCCTCCCGTGGTGGCACTGGGCACAGGGGTTGCTGTCACCAGTGGGTCACGGACCTCAGTCTGGTGGCCTGGAAGTGGGTCACCCCCAGGTCTCTGTACCAGTGACCTCACCAGCTCCAGTATGTGGGAACTGGTGGCTACTGGGAGGACCCCAGTGAGTGGCTGGGTGCCAGTGACCCCACCGGTTCCGATATGGGGGAGCTGGTGACTGCTGGGAGGACCGCTCAGCACCCCCATCCCAGATGTGATCCCACAGTGAATGTCTGGGATCTGCAGTGAGCCCAGCTCTGGGGCCCTCTGTGCAGTGCCAGTGATGTGGCCAGTGTGTGGGAACTGATGGTTATTGGGAAGACCCCAGTAAGCATCTGGGACATGGTCCAGCCCTGGCACTCAGTGCAGTGTCAACATGTGTGTGTCAACGTGTCCAGCTCCAGTGTGCAGGAATTGGTGGCTACTGGGAGGACCCCAGTGAGTGGCTGGGACATGGTCTAGCCCTAGGACCCCCAGATCTCAGTGCCAGTGACCCCACCAGCTCCACTATGTGGGAACTGGTAGGTACTGGGAAGACCCCAGCAATCAGCTGGGACCCTCAGCACAGTGCCAGTGAAGCCACCAGCTCCAGCACACAAAAACTGGTGGCTACTGAGAGGACCCCAGTGAGTGGCTAGGACACAGGCCAGCCCTGGCACCCCCCAGTCTCGGTGCCAGTGTCTCCTCAGATTTGGGGTGATGAGGTTGAACAAAGCTAGATGAGCAGTCCTGGGAGCCACCTCAGTGTTGTCACCAGCCCAGGGGACTTGGGGAGATCTGGTTGGGGAACGTGGTGCCCAATGAAGGGGACGCCCAGCCAGCTGGGTGCCACAGGACGGGCTTGGCCAGGGCCCCTGTCCCCAAGGAGCCAGGAGATGCCCATGTCCCTGAACAGGCAGAAATGATCTTGTCCCCAGGTGTGTAGTCAGGCGTCTTGTCCCCAGGCAGGTGAATGTGATCTTGTTCCCAGGGATGCAGGAGATGTCCCAGGTAGAGGGGGCTCCTGTCCCCAAGCAGGGGAAAGCGTCTGTGTTCCTGAGCAGGCAAAGAGCACCCTGTCCCCAAGGAGCCAGAAGATTCCCATATTCCCAAGCAAGCAGAGCAGGACCGTGTCCCCAAGGAGATGCCCATGTCCCTGAGCCAGCAAAAATGCTCTTGTCCCCGGGTAGGTTCTCAAGGATCCTGTCCCCAGGCAGGGGAAAGTGATCTGGTCCCCAGGGATCCAAAGGATGCCCATATTCCCGAGCAGGCTGGCAGTAAGCGGAGAGCACTCTGGTCCCAAAGCAGTTGAAAGTGGCCATGTCCCCAAGCAGGCAGAGAGGATCCTGTTCTTGAGTAGTCAGAAGATGCCCATGTCCCTGTGCTGGCAGAAATGATCTTGTCCCCAAGGAGCCAGGAGATGCCCATGTCCCCAAGCAGGCAGAAGGGGTTGCTGTCCCCAAGGAACCAGAGGATGCCCACGTCCCTGAGCAGGCCGGCAGTAAGCAGAGAAGGCTGCTGTCCCCAAGCTGATGAAAGTGGCCATGTCTCCAAGCAGGCAGAGGGGCACACTGTCCCTGAGTAGCCAGAAGATCCCCACGTCCCTGATCAGGCACAAATGAGCTTGTTCCCATGTAGGCACTCAAGGATCCTGTCCCCGGGCAGGGGAGAGTGATCTGGTCCCTGAGGAACCAGGAGATGCCAGTGTCCCCAGGCAGGCAGAAGAGGCAGAAGGGATTCCTGTCCCCAAGCAGGCAGAGCCACAGAGAGCCATCGTGTCCCTGTGCAGGCAGAGCAGGTGGGAGGAGCAGAGAGCTGGCAACGAGCACAGAGGCTGGCACACAGTGACAATGCCCTGTGGGCGACGATGCCTCGCAGGGTGACAATGCTGCAGGGTGTAACGATGCCCCACAGGGTGCTGATGCCTTGTAGAGTGACAACGTCCCACAGGGTGATGATGCCCCACAGGGTGACAGTGCCCCATGGGGTGACAATTCTCCAATACGGTGACTGTGTCTCTTGGGGTGACGATGCTCCACAGAGTGATAATGACCCACAGGGTGAAAATTCCCTGCAGGGTGCCGATGATGTCCCACAGGGTGACAATGTCCTGCAGGGTGATGATGCCCCACAGGGTGCTGATGTCCCATACAGCAACGATGTCCCTTGGGGTGACACGGTGGCCCCAGGGCAGACGCTCCAACTCTGGCCGCTGCACGGATCCCAGACACATGCATACACCATGGGTGCCACCGCCCATGTCACCCCAGGAGTTGGGGCAAAGGGGACGTGCAGCACCCCTCTGCCCACCCAGCTTTTTTGGGATAATTCAACATTTATTCAACACAAGGCAAGGACAAGGTGAGGGTTGGGCGTGCAGGAATCTGTCAACACAATGAGGTCACGTTCACGGGGGCATGCAGGGACATGCAGGGACATGCAGGGACACCTTTCTGGCCGACGGGAAAGGTAAAAGCTAAACTCAAGAACTGACCGGCTCTGGTCCATCTGTGGTGGGCAGTGAAGTGTCCTGTGTGCTCACATCCTTCCTCTTCTCCTCCTCTTCCTCCTCTTCAGGCCTGCACAGGGAGACAGTCAGTCAGCATCCCCATCCCAGCTGTGATCCCACAGGGATGGGGCTTGCTGCTGCTCTCCTGTACTCCTGAGGGATGAAAGCCCTGTCAGAGCGAGGCTTGACCTTCATCTCTCCTCTTTATCAGAATCAATTTATTGATTGGAAAAGGCAAATTGCTAAAAAGCCCCTTAATGCTAAAAAACATCCTTAATGGTTTGAGAAGAGGAATGTTGAAACTGTGTCCCTGGTCCCATGGAATGGTGGTGGCATCCCTTACCCGGCCTCCAGCTCCCCATCCAGATCCAGGTAGTAGTCGGGAGCCTCAGAGCGCGTCGTCCCATCCCGCACCAGCCCCTCACGCAGGGACCGCCCGCCCAGGAGCTCCAGCTGCCGGGGAAGGGGTGAAGGTGTTAAGGGATGCGGGGGAGACTGAGACAGGGCAGGCAGAGGCCTCATCCCGAGCCTTCCTCACCGTTGTCAGCTTCCTGAGGGCAGCAATGCGCTCCTCCCAGGTGGCCGAGGACTTCTCAAAAGCCTCGTGCCGCTTCAGCAGCTTCTCCACTGCATCCACCGTCTGCCCGTAGTCGCTGCTGGCCAGGTAGGGCTCCTGAGCCATGAGCCATGACTCGGCCACCGAGGCATCGCGGGAGAACTGGCACACCTCCAGCACTGCGGGAGGGATGGGCAGCGCTCAGCCCCTGGACCACCCATCCCACCACCCCCGGCACAGCCGTGCTCCTCCCCAGCACCCCCGGCGCACTCACGCAGCCGCAGCCGCTCCCAGCGCTGCTCCCATGTCTCCATCATGGCTTTCCTCTTGTCCACCAACTCCACCAGCTTCGCCTTGATCTGCAAGGGGACGCTGTCAGGGAGTGTCCCAGATGGCATTGCCCCCACCGCCCCCCGTCCCTGATTCCCTCACCTCTGGTGAGTCCTGGTGCTTGCGCTGCAGCAGCTTCTTGCCCAGCTCAATGCAGGTCGTGAAGTTCTTGCCCCGGGCATCCACCTCGGCCTTAATTCCCTGGTGATATTTCATCAGCAGCTCCACCGAGGAGACATCCCTGGAGACACAGAGGCACCAGTGTCAGTGGTGCCATCGGTTCCATGTCCCATCCTGGGTGCCCGCTGGGTGCATCCATACCTGGGTTTCTCCTGTGTCTCAATTTGCCGGACGGTGCTCTCCATCCAGGAGAGCAGATCCCGTGCCATGCTGAAGAAGCGGTGCTTGTCAGCCGTGTCTGTCAGCCGTGCCCGGCGCCCACTGCACGCTTCCAGCAGCTCCTGTAGCGCTCGGGACACTTCCTGCTCCTGCTCCTGGATTCCAGCTGCCTTCTCTCCAGCGTAGGCAGTCTGCAGGCGTGCTGCTGTCTCCCGAAACTGCTGCACCTGCACAGAGAATCACAGAACGGCTTGGGTTGGAAGGGACCTGAAAGACCACGGAGCCCAGCCTCCCACCACAGGTAGGGACACCTTCCTCAAGACCATGGGGAATGCTGAGTGCTGGCATCCACGCCACGTTGGAGCCTCACCTGTGCCTCCAGCAGCTGGAGGTCCCTCTCGAAGGCGCTGTGCATCCGGTGGAAAGCCTCCACCGTGCCGGCATCCTCGCCCAGATCCTGGGGCAGCTCCTGGCGCCGGGCAGCAATGAGGGCCAGCAGCTCTGCGCCATCGTAGAAGTACTTGTGGAGGTCGTGGGAGGCGGCGAGGAGCTGCATGCGGGTGTCGATCAGCTCCAGGAGGTCAGCCCAGCTCTCGTTCAGCCCATCCTTCCACTCGGCTATGGTGGCCGCCTCGATGTGCCCGGCATCGATGAGGTCCTCAATGGTCAGGTTCACCCGGTCCACGCGCTCCTGCCCCACGCTGCCTGTCTCCCGCGCAAACTCCCGAAACTTCTCTCGCAGGAGCTGCATAAAGGGAAGAGAAGAGTCAAGTCACCCCGCTCAAGCCACCTGCCAACACTGCCACATCCACCCCATTGCCCTCACCATGACATGGTCCAGGTCCTGCCCCATCTCCGGGGAGGAGGCGACCACATCACGCTCGGCAATCCACTGCTCCAGCTCTTCCACCTCCCGCTTCAGCTGGAAGAGGTGTGACATGTTCTCCAGGCGCCGGCGGCGCTCCTCGGCCGCCTCCTTCAGCCCCGCGTAGTGCTTGTCCACCTGGCCCTGCAGCCGGATGATCTGCTCCCTGCGCGGCCCCGGCACACAGACACCCAGTTCTCACCCATGAAAAAACGTCCCCGACCCACCCGTGTTGACATCCGGGGGGTTTGTGGGTGAAGGACCCGCTTTGTGCTCCCCATATCCCTCTGCGACCACCTCCCTGCCCAACTGGAGCAGCTGACACTGCCAGAGCTCCAGCCAAAACCCCCGCCCACGCGGTGCTGAGGGTACGGGGTCACCCCGAGGGACAGGGGACATGCAGCATGACACTTACCCCTCAGGGTGGCCAGCAGAGAGCAGCTGCTGTGCCCTCCCTGCCAGCTCCTTGATGGTTTGTCCATAGTCCTCGATGGAGCGCAGCTGCCGGACGTGTCTCTTCAGCATCATCAAGCAGCTCTCCTCGTCCTATGGCATGGGAAACATCGGTGCCATCAGCACCCAGCAGGGTCAGGGGATAAGGATTAGGGTCTAGACCCAGCGCCCACCCTACGGGAATGTCCTGGCTCCATCTGATGCCATAGGGAGCAATAGTGAGCTCAGTGGGGCATGGCATGGAATGGGATGAATGGTGTGTAATGGCACGGGAATGACACAGAAGAGCAAGACACACCACAGTGTGTCTCATATGGATGATGTTCAACAGCACAGCGTGGCATTGCCTGGGGCAACACTGGACATCCCAGCACGGCACGGCCCAGTGCGGCACAGACCCCCCAAACACAGAGCACCACATGGAATCGCTCCTCACCTTTGGCTTCTCCTCAGGTCCCATGAAAAGCTCTTGCTCACTGACCCAGGCCTCAGCCTCGTCGGCGTCCAGGTAGTACTGCTGGGCCTCTCCGGCCTCCCGCAGGCGCCGGTGCCGGGCTGCTGCCTCCTCCTGCAGCGTCTCCCACAGTGCCCGCAGCTCCTGTGCCTGTACCGCCAGCTCCGGGCCTGGCTCCTCACCACTCCCCGCCGCCTCTCCCCGGCTCAGCACCTCACCCAGGCGGGGGGCATGGCCCATCAGCTCCTTCTGCAGTGTCTGCCAGCAGGAAGGAAGTCACAGTGAGAGTCACCCATGGGATGGATCCCAAGGCACGACCCGGGAAGGTGGGTGTTGCTGCAGTACCCAGGCTCACCTCGTTCCTCTTGGTCAGGCGCTGCACGCTTGGGAGGTCGGTGCCGTGATCTGTTGACCTTGCTAGGGAAAGCCGCTCCTGCACCCACAGCTGCGGGAAGGAGCACCCACTGAGCCCCCTGCAGCACCCATGGGTACCCCCAGCCCCCACCACGGCAGGGACGCTCACCGTCTCATCCTCCAGATCCCGCCCCAGCTGGTACATGGCCTTGGCAGTCTCCAGCTCCTTCCTCTTCCTCTCCAGTGGCTCCAGCAGCTCAAGGACTCGCTGCCGGAGCATCTGCTCCTGCCTGGTGGCATCAGGCACGTCCCCAGCACCAGGGGTGCCCTGCCACCCCAGCTCCTCCAGCTCCTTCATCCATGTTCTCACTTGCTCTTCCAGTCTCTGGCAGGGCAAATCCACATGAGTTAGGGATCAGAGCCGAGACGGAGAACCCCAGTCCCATTTGGGAACAAACCCCATCGCCTCGGGCCTCCTGCCCCTTCCCAAAGGACCCAGTGAGATGCTAGCACCCACCGTCAACCTCTTTAGCAGCAGGTTGGTGGCAGTGAGGTCCTTGACCTTCTCGGCGTGGCGCAGCTCCTCCTGTGCCCGCCCCAGCCAGCTCTCCAGCTCCCCGTAGCTCCGGGCGTACAGCGCCGAGCGCTCGGCCTCGAACAGCTGCCGGCCCCTGTCCTCAGCAGCGCTGCGCAGCCCGGCCCAGCGCCGGCGCAGCTCCTCCAGCCGCTGGGTCACCACTGCGCCGTACTGCGGCTTGCGCGCAGCCAGCTCCGTCCCCTCCTGTGGCAACAGCAGAGAGGAGGGTGGTCACTGCGGCAGGGGGACAGCCCACCCATGCAGCAGGCTGTGAGCATTCCAGTCATGGAATTGTTAAGGTGGGAAGACACCTCTCAGGCCATCCAGTCCAACTATTCCCCCGGCACTGCCAAGGCCACCACTAAGCCATGTCTCCCAATGCCACATCCACACAAGCTTTTAAATCCCTCCAGGGATGGGAATTCTACCACTGCCATGGGCAGTCTGTGCCAGGGCCCTTTCCTTGAAGAAATTTCCCCTGATATCCAGTCAAAACCTCCCCTGGTGCAACTTGAGGCCGTTTCCTCTTGTCCTTTCCCTTGTTCCCTGGGAGAAGAGCCCAACCCCCACCTGGCTGCACCCCGCTGTCAGGGAGTTGTAGAGAGCAAGAAGGACCCCCCTGAGCCTCCTTTTCTCCAGGCTGAGCCTCCCAGCTCCCTCAGCAATTCTTCATGCTCCAGACTCTTCTCCAACACCGTTCCCCCTCTCCGATCCCCGTGCTGGCACCCACCGCCTCAATCTTCTCCAGCCAGCTCTGGTTGGGTGCCAGCTCAGCCATGAACGCCTGGTGCTTCTGCCACCTGCTGTGGAGACCACGGGTTTCTCCATAGGAGACATCCTGAGCCATCAGCAGCTTCTCATCCACCCAGGCGTCAAACTGCAGGGAAGGGGTGTCAGTGCTCAGCCAGTGGGGACCCCCCAGGGGTGCCACCAGCTGTGCTGCATTCCTACCTCCCGGCAGCTCTGCAGGAAGGTCTGTAGGTCGTGGTTGTCCTGCATCAAACCCGCTGCTTCATCCACCTTGTCCATGACGGCTCCATGCCTGAAAGGGGACCATGGATGTGCAGCATCAGCCCTGCTGCCCACACGCTGCCCACCCACCCGCCAGCCCTGCGCTGGACTCACCGCTCCTGGAGAGTTTGGCATTTCTCAGAGATCTTCTCGGCAAAGATGTTCTCCTCAGCCACCAGCTTGGTGCCACCAGCTACCACCTCCGGGACCTTCTTGGCATTGCTCTCCACACCGGCACGGAAGTTCTGGAAGCGGTGCAGGGCAGAGGCCGAGCCCTCCAGCGTGGACGGCAGCTCCAGGTGGGACAGCGTGTACTCCTAAAGGGCACAGCAAGGGATCAGCGCACAATCACCCATTTTTGAGGTGCCCGTGAGCCAAGAGACCCCAAGGACATCGCTTGAGCACCCACCTGCTTGGTGAGGAGGATCTCTGCCTGCTTGGTGTCGCGAAGGAACTCCTGGAAGTCGCGGCACTGGGTGAGGAAGCGCTTCCGAGCCTCTGCCATCTTGCCTAGGGCAGCCCAGCCATCCTTCACACCGCCCAGGCGCTGCCGCAGCCCCTCATACTCGGGGTCCGTCTGCCCGCCCAGAACCCGCTCCCCCGCCTCCTCCAAGGCGGCGAAGGCTCCCGCATGCTCCTCAGCGTCGCGCCGGGCAGCTTCGTGCCGCTGCAGCATCTCCTCTGCCTCTCCCAGCGACGCCGGCACCTCATCGACAGCCGCCACGGCTTTCTGAGCACTGAAGAGCCACGCCTGGAAGTCATCCAGGTCCTGCAGGAAACTCCGGAGCTGTCCAGCTTCCCCCAGGGATGCTGCCCGCTCTGCCAGGGCCGCCTGCAGCTCGTCCCAGGCGGACGTGGCCGCCGCCAGCTTCTGGGCCACTTGCGCAGCCACCTCGGGCCGCTCCTCGGCCAGGCGCTCAGCCTGGGAGCGCAGGGCGGCCAGGCGGTCCTGGGCCACCGCCAGCTCCCGCTCGATGCCGTACAGCTTGCGCTGGGTGGCCAGGACGCCGGCCAGGTCGCGGCCCAGCTCGGCCGTGGCCTCCACCGCCCGCGCTTTGCTTCGCAGCCATTTCTGTGTCTCCTCAGACTCCAGGTTGTAGTTGAGGAGGCGCAGTGCCGAGCCCACTGCCCTCCGGCGCTCCGATACCAGCTCCCGGAACCGGCCCCACCTGCAGGACAAAGGCGGAGGATGGCGGGGAATGCACCGTCACCGTCACCGTGTCACCCGCTCGCTCGCCCCGGCATCACCCGCCCCGTACCTGTCATTGAGCTGCTCCCGGCACTGCCGGACCTGGGGGCTCCGGGGGTGCCCGCTGGCCAGGAGCCCGTCGGCTGCCTGGTTGACTGCGGCGATCTGGGAAGCCACGGTGGCCATGTCTTGCTCCAGCCCGTCCAACCTGCGGGAACGTCCAGGCTTAGAACGAGCAGCAACTCAGGACAGGGCACGGCAGCATTGCCACGGCGGGGGCTCCTTCCTACCTGCGCTGCGTCACGTCCAGGTCCTCCAGAGCCTGCGGCACCTCCAGCTCTCCCAGCCAGGTCTCCTTGGAGCCCATCCAGAGATGGCAGGCGTCGCTCTCCCCGAAAACGGTGTAGAGGTCCAGAGCGTCCTGCAGCTGGCGGCCGCGGCGCTCGGCCAGCGCGGCCGCCTCGGCGTGCAGCTCCCGCAGGGCCGCCAGCCG